>PVKS010021976.1:0-34408 GCA_004027875.1 Aplodontia rufa | reverse complement strand
CTGGGACTGCCTGCGTTCAGCTGCAGGATCCGGGCACAATTGTATGAGCCTCTTTTTCAGACCCGGGGGATGTGGGTCCAGGAGAGGGAGTGTGGTTTTCAAAATGGATGCTCCCCTTCCCTCACTGCTCCCACACCTTCTTCAGGGCTTCAGCCAGGCCTTCTGGTCCTGTTTCCACCTTTGATCTCTGCTGCTTCCATGCGGAGTAGTTAGAGCTTGCTTTGCAGTCCCAAAGAGGTCTTGCCCTGCTCAGGCGGGCTGGACGTGCGGTAACTAGTTCGCGGATATAGTACGGAGGCTTGCTCGGCTCTCACGTTCCTGCAGTTCCCGCACCGCCTCTTCTGCGCAAACTGCTGCTCTGTGCTTATAAGGAAGCTCTTTCCAGTCACTGATCCTGCCGCCAGACAGAGCACAGGTCCGGGAGGTGTCCTCGCCAGTACTCTTGTCTTTAAAGCTGTGCAGGTTTTTTCTTTGCAGAAGTGACTCTGGCGGGCGGGAATGTAGGCTGGAGAGTGCAAATGCCTGCCGGCGGGCCAGCCGCCGGCGCCGCCGCGGGAGCGCGGGACAAAGAATCCCTGTTCGCTCGTAGGTCTCCATTCCCCAAAACCAATGCTGAGATTAGAACTGCTGATTCACAATGCTATTTCCCAAAACGTACCTCAAAATACTGGTGAGAAGCCGGAGATATCCTGATCAGTCACGGGAGTGCAGTGGAAGCCTTTTGTCTTCAGATCGCCATCTTGAAGAGTCCTCCATATATTCTTAAACCAGAATTACCCCCTAAATCCCTCCCTATTCTCCCTTCTTCTCTCCTCCCCCATCTGCTCCCTCTCCCCTCCCTCCCACTACATATCTATGATTACCCTATATTATGTGTTGCTATGCCTTTGTTGGGTCTAAGTCAAAAGATTGACTACCATTTTCAGGGGAGCTTAGCAAAATAATTCTTGAGAGAACTTGATATTGGTTGCTAATTTAAGGAATGCACATGCCCATGCATGTAGAGTCTAGTGCCTAATTCCCTTGCTTCACTTTTTCCAAGTTGTGAGATATTATGGTAGAAAAAAATCAAGATAAAGAAAGAAGTCTTTGTTTCTACATTTCCAGAAGACATTGAACTATGACTTTGTGGTAGTCCAAGTGGTTCAAGAGATCAAGATGGTTCATCTTCAAGAGGTACTTAATAAGGCTGAAAGAATTTATAAGTTGTGCTACTAGAGTTTGTTGATGGCAGTGGGAGGTGTGTTAGTGTGCACATAGCTCATTTAAAGGAACTGTGTAATACTGTACGTTTTGGGGTATGAAATAGGGTAACATCTTTGAAGAATCATAAATTTGGGCAACTGAAAACCAATTGCTTGCAGATATGCTGTGGTGGAGTTCATAAAAGGCATCCAGTGTTAGCCAAATGAGACCTTCTGCAGAGCTCCTACATGAGACTTTTACATGTTCTCCTGAAATTCTTCTTTCATTCTTTTCACCCTGGAAATCATAAATGATAGAAATAAATAAATGAAGGAATGTTCAAGACTAAGCCACACTGCCTTCCAGACTAGGTGGTTCTAAAATCACATTTCAGACCTAAAATTAATGGAAAAGAAGAGCATTTAATTGAATATAATGTGAATTTCAGACTCTTTCATGATTGGGGTAATTAATAACTCACCTCTGTTTTTGTATTTGTTTTCTTTTCCTCTATCTCACTGTGAGACCAATTCTAATTTTTCACAGTGATTATAAAAGTATAGTATTTCAGGAAGGTGTTTTCTGGGAATCTGAAAGGAATTCCTCAAGGAGCCTCTTCAACATAGTGATTGGAGAAAAATAAAGCTTTATTCTAGTTATAGTCTATTATATTCAACCTGTCCAGTAAACCAGTTACCACATATGAGGTTTATTTCTGGGTAATTTATTTTACAGTGAGTTAGAAAATTGATACATTAATGAATTAAAATAATATAAGTATAATAATTTCAGATGATGTCAATTATACAAAAAAAGAAGTAACATCTATTTCATATGCAGGTGCATAATTTATATATAATAACTTTTGAAATATTAATGACCATAATTCATTGTAAAATACATATTTTAGAACATCAGATTATGTATTATTTTAAATAGCTAATATTTTACTCCATTATCCAGATTCATAGCTTAAAAGTCCAATTATTATATGACTTTATTCAGCTGATCCTATCTAACAATGTCAGAACCAGAACACTAATGGCAATTTAAATTAACTTTATGTTAAATTTTAAAAGAACGATCAGTTTACCAAGAGGGTGTAAGAGACATACAAATATGAAACAAACTCAGACACTGTTTTGTAAAATTATTAAAAAGTCATATATAATATTTCTATATCATGTAGCCAGTGGCAAAAACATCAATCATCACATTATATGTACTTTGAAAATGATAAATTGATCATTTTCTACTGAGAGGATCTAATTACTTAGAGAAACGAAGAGGGCATATGAAAGCTCTTTAGCTCCGCTGAACTCTGTGTGGTTTAATTCCTCTGTTCAGTACATTTTGGGAGACATCTTCCTAATTCATTTCTTTAGAGAAACACCAGATAATTAATTTATCATTCTCTTAAAAATAGCATGGAGAAATATCACAGGAGTGTAAAACCTATGCAAGGGTCATCAGAGGTTTTGTGATTGGCTTTCTCCCCTCAGCTCTTACTAAAGCAACATAGACAGCAAACACATGCATTGATTCAAAATACAATTGAAAAACTATTTCAGCCATTTCTACAGGATATTTTGTAGTCATACAGGATATATTGTAATCATAAAATTATGTTGGAATCTTGCAATGGCTATGAAACACATTCAAGATTCAAAATTATTTCAGCAGACTATAGCTCAAGGTCAAAATAAGCAAGATGAAATATAATAGGGAAAACAGAAACTCGTGTATTTGTATTTGAATGACCATTTGTTCAAATGAAATATTAAGAGACATATGGTGTGAAATGAATGGCTACAGGAGAGTACAGTTATGAGTGATGATAATGCATACTATTTGAAAAGTGCTCCTGAGAAAGGAGAATCAGAGCTGTAGGCAGATATATCTATGGGATTTATCTTTAGACTGTTTTAATTCATGAAATGGTATTTCAACAACCAAAGCTATCAAATAATGGAATGAGGTCTTCACAAGGTGGTTACTGTTCTCCCTGGTCTCCTAGGGTACTTCCAGGCAATAGCTATATGTCAGGAAAGTTGATTATATAAAAAGTATTTCTGCAGTCAAATCTGGAAGTAATGATCATATGATTTCTAAGGTCCCCTTAGATTGCATTTTTTTCACTTAAATAACTATCAGCTCTTTCATTGATATTTATATTCTATCTTGTTAATTATATGTATTTATATGCATCTTAGCTCTGAATTTCATAAGACTAATAAATATATTTTTTACATTCTTTCACAATAGTTCATTTCTTCTTTGTTGTTAAATGTTAATTTTGCACAATGGCATTTTTACACTTGACTGATTTCTATGGGCCACACACACACATGAACTCTAACCATTACATTGGGGTGGGGGCAAGGTACTGATAATCATAACGTTGATGGAAGACTTAAAAAGCAGAAAAGAAAATCATTCATACAACATACAAAACATAATTTCCAAAGGCCACGTAACCAAGTCCTCTATTTTATATTTCTATAGTTTCCTTGATTACCATACATCTGAAATTAGCAATTCTATTTAGAAGCTCTTCAAAGACAATAGTACACACTACCATGAAATATATATAGGGACGAGACCCATTTTACTCTAAAAGTTATAGGGATAGCAACTTTCTTTTTAAAAATCACAGCATTCACTCTGTTCAGGAGTAACCAAGGTTTTCACTCTACTTTCTATTTTTCCATTCTGCATTAAGGAATGGTTTGTAAACTGACACAGATCAGCCCATTCAAGTCCAAAATATATAGTTTGAATTTCCTTCAATACTACAAGTTTTTGTTATAATTAATTACTGTTAATTGTGCTAAATCTGTTGTCAATATAAACATCAAATGCTATAATGATGTACTTAATTGAATGTTTATGAATACTATTGATTAAAGCTAATTAATGCATACCAAAATCAAGTAGGTCTTTATAATGGGACATATCTTGCAATAAGTATCTGAAATAAGAGGAAATATCCAATAATTATGGTTGCACTGAGCAGATTCGGTTTATGAAGAAAAACAATAAAAATAACAACTTTCTTAAAATGTTTTAATAATCATAAAAAGAACTGAATATCATACTTTTTATTCAAGTTGTTAGTCCTTTTACATCTCATTGGTTTGGAAATAAAGATAAATACATTGCCCACTAACAGGTAAAATTAGCTTGTCTAATACATGCATTTTTACCCTCCTGGTTGTTTGAGAATAATTGGCACACGCTTCCTGGGTGAATAAATTGTACTGATGAACTCCAAAACCTCATTAGGAGTGTTAACATTAGACTCCGTATTATCATACATGGCCACTTTTACACAACATTCACTCATAGTAATTTTTCAAATGTATTGATTTAGATCTTATCCTTTACTTTCAAATAAGAATAATTAAGTGAATATTCTATTCATTTCAGAAGAAAGGGTGTGATGAAAAGATAGTTTCCAGAGCATGGCAGACACTCCCTTGGTCTTTCTATAACAAAGTGGTCATGAGTACAGGCATTGGTGATGAGAGAGCTGAAGGAAACCCTAACTCTACCCCTCCTTGTGTACTTACGGGAAAGTGCTTTCCCCCTGCAATATAATCCTCAATTTCCTCATGTGTAATGGCCAGTGCCTGCCAGATTAGAGTTATGCATGTCAAATGAAATAACATACAAAAGATGTAGCACTGTCCCTTGCACATGTTAAATGATGAAATATAGGGAAGTCACTTGCTTACATCAATTTCCTTAACTCTACAAATAGGATTACATGTGAAATCCCTATCTCCTTTCCAGCTGTAACTGAACATGCAAATGTGTGCTTTTCGTTCCTGTTTTCTAAAGTTTCTCATTTGTCATTGCCTGTGATTCTACTTAGTTTTACTCTTTCTAGAGTGCGTGTGTGTGTGTGTGTGTGTGTGTGTGTTTACAGCCAATAAGTGTGTAGGATCTAGGGACAAGAATGCACATGTGTAACCATGGATGTACTCCACTCCTTAGTGATAGACATCTAATTTCTAGATATGGCCAGTGAAACTATTTCATGCATAATTGCTATGGTCTGAATTTGTCTTTCAAATTTTCAAGTGAACCTAATACCCACTGTGGTGGTATTAAGAGGTAGGATTTTGTGGGAAGTAATTAAGTCATGACAGCTCTGCCCTCATGAATGGGAAGAATGCCATTTTAAAAGAGGTAGAGGAGGGTTTCTCAGCCCCACCTACCATGTGAAGATGCAGCAAGACATACATACCATCCTTTCAGCAGAGAACAATCCTCACCAGACATGGAATCTTCCAGTGCCTTGATCTTAGACTTCACAAATTCTAGAAATGTGAACAATAAGTTTCACATGTTTATAAATGATCCTGTCTAACACATTTTTTATAGCAGCAGAAATGGACTCTCCTGGTTCTAATTCACTTTGATAACTAAATCATTCATGCAAATAAGTACATAGAATAAGTCACACCTTTTACAACCTGGAGACCACCAAGATTGACTGTGAAGAAAAAGGGATAGAATTAGTAACAGAGTTAGATTTTTGGCATATACACTTCTTGCTTATGGCTATATCAACACACATTGAAAGAGGAAAGTGGGCTCTGTATTTGACAAAGGACAGTTTACCAGAAGTTGTCACATAAGTAAATTCAGTTGTCGAACTTTCGACATGATATGATGGTATCTTAAACAGTGAAAGTAGTTCAAGAGAGCCTATTAGGGAAGGGGAAGGAAACTGAAGGTGAGTAAGAAAAGAGGAAGTGAAAGGAAAGCGCAAGAGAGGGTAGAAGGCAGCAGGGTGGAAATGAGCAAAGCATGGTGTAAGCATTATGAGACTCTCAAAGAAATCCGTGAAGCTGAAAATTCATACGTATTAGTAATTATATCAAAATAAGCGGTTAGATGAATAAAGTAGTTCAGAAATTTGTGTTAAAGAGCCAGTCCATTAATTTGGTGCTATTTTTTTGGTGGGGACAGTCAGCATAGAAACCGTAACACTTGGCTACAACGAAAATGCTCTGAGTCTCTTCTATCTCAGTAGCTCGATGTTATATAAAAAACAAATTAGCATCCCTTTTAATCTCAAGACATAAATAATATATCTTATATCTTCCTCCTTCAAGAACCTTGACAAAAGCCCCTTCTTCCATGATGCCTTCCAGAAGTTCCCCAGACACAACTCTTTGAAGTAGTGTCCTAAACTTTAGATTTTGTGAACACCTTTGTGTAACAGTCATTGCTCTATTATTACCATCTGTCATCTGTGTCTGTGACTCGGTTGTTAAATATGAACTACATCATTCAGCCAATAACCAATATTTAAAGTTTGTCATAACAAGTGTGCTCCTCTTGCATCTTGCATGCTGACATAAGTTACCTGGAACTCACGGCAGGAATAAGCTAAAGCTCCCCCTTCCCCATGATCAATCGCACCCCACCTAAAATAACATGAGCAGAATAGTTCTGCTAATATTCCCCTATATCAAAGTTTTCACCTGTATTATTCCCAAGGAAAAGATATGTTCTGTTCTTCTCAGACTAGGCAGATTGTTACTACCATGATGCTCTGAACATAAAAATTACATCTTCTAAAAATACTTCTTCTGAAAATACTGCTTCTAAAAATACTTATGCTTTACCATGTTAGACAAAAAAAATACCTCTTTGCATAAATGATTTTTATGCTAAGGAGAGAAAAAAGCAGACACTTAACAAACAGTTGCTGTTGTGTTGCATTGTTACTTTAAAAATATTAACAAATTATAATTATATGACAAAATGCTCCCCATATTTGCAATACCATAGTTTAAAAAATGGAGTTCCTATAAATCTCAGGGTTCCCAGTGTAAAATAGGGTTCCTTGAAATAAAGTTGAAGCTGCAGTGGATTTATTTTTATACGTCCTATATGTCACCTATGGACATCACATTAGAGTCCTAGGGCTGTAATAGCAAAGAGCCTTCAGCTGGGTGCTTTGCTACCACAGAAGTTTATTTATTTTCTAACAGTTCTGGAGGCTAGGAATTAAGATCCCAGCATAGCTGCCTCCTCTGAGAGCTCTCAGAGAGAAACCATTCCAAACCTCATTTTTAGCTTTTGAAGTGGGCTGGTGATCCTTGGTATTCCTTGGGTCGTATCTGCATATTCCAACTTCTGCCTCCCTTGTCACATGGTATTCTCCTTTTATGTCTCTGTTTCTTCTTGTCATAAGGACACTACTCCTATTAGATTACAGCTCACTCCAATGACCTCAATTTATCCTGATAATGTCTGCAAGACCCTATTTCTAAATAAAGACACACTCAGAGAAGTCCTAGGAGTTGACAATTGAACATATCTGTTGTGGGGACACCGTTCAACCATAACAGGCACCACTCTGATTTTGATTCAGAGTTTGTAATTCCAACACCAGAAAAACAAAGACAGTGTTTGAAATATTATTAACTCTATGAATAAACATCATTGGTTGGTATTTTAGGGCCTTCTATATATGTGCACTCATGTATCACTCTTATATCAGGAAAACAATTGGACATATTCTGCAATATAAAACACAAAAATATTGTAAAAAAAACTAATATATTTTATAGGTAGATCATTAAATTTATAGACACTGGCTTGTTTAGTACCAGCCACATGGACAGTTTGGACACTGAAACTCTAGGCTAGTCTCAATTCCTTCTGTATATTTTCAAATTTTCATTGTTAAAAGTCCAAAAGATGCCTATCATATATATTGACACATTGATTCTTTTCTAAAAAGTGAAATTTTGGAATCGCAAAGAAAGAGAATCATCACTTGAATCAAGACCTCCCTCAAATAAACTGATTGATTTCCACCAAACATCAATTACCAACATCTTCAGAATTTTAAGAATCCCAATTCTTTCTAAAGATCTGCAGAGTAATAAAATGGTTTTATAACACAATCTAAGACCATGTGGACTGTGACATTGCGGAATCTTTATGTAACACCTATTATCATCTCCTGGGTTCAAGCAGAGACATGTTACTAGGCAGTGTCAAGGGGGATCCTTATAATGAAAACAGGTGAAAATGGGGCAGATGGGGTCTGTGACACATAGTCACAATTCAAGAGAACAGGAAAAGACATTAGTAAAATGTGTGTGCACTGTAAATTCATTAAGAAGTAGGCAGAACCCAGTTCTTTTGTTGTTTTCATTTTTAACAGCACATTGAGATAAATATGCCTATCATACAATAGAGCACTTGCCTAGCATGCATGAGGACCTGGGTTCAAACCTCAGTACCACATACACAACTAAGTGGAGACAAAACAAAATCAAACGAAAGAATAAAGAAAGTTGATGTTCAAAATCTCTCTCTCTCTCCCTCTCGCAAAATAAATAAAGTATACAATTCATGATCTTTAGTGTATTCAGGGTTGTGTAGTTATCACTGTAAACAATATTAGAACATTCCCATCAACCAAAAAAGGAAGCCCTATACACTTAACCATTTCCCCACACTGTACCTCCTTCACGTCTTCTACATTCTTCATCTACTTTCTTTCTCCATGTACTTGCCTATTTGGGAATACTATAAATGAAATCATAAAACATTGTAACCCTTTTTGATTGGATTCTTTCTCAGCATGATAATTTCAAAGTTCATCCATAATATGGTACATGAATATATCATTTTATTTATTCATTCATCAATTAATACACAATTAGGTTATTGATATATGTCATGGCTATCATCAGTAATATTGTTATGAACATTGTGTACATGGTTTTGTGTACTCATTCATTTTCATTTTTCTTATGTATCTAAAATACAATTGCTGAATCATATAATAACTTTGTGCTAATTTTTGGAGGAACTGAAAAACTGTTTTCCAAAGTGACTGAACTATTTTTATCCTTCCAGCATGTATAAGGGTACCAGTTTCTTCACATCCTTAACAACACATGTTATTTTTGCCTACTGCTTAGAGCTTTCCTAGAGGATGTGAAATGGTATCTCATTTGAATTTCAAACTGCATTAAGATCCATCACAGCTAGCTGATGGTGTTGAACACATTTTCATGACCAAATTGGCCAACTGCATATCTTCTTTGAAGAAAAGCCTTCTGTAATCAGATATTTGATATGTGGATACTATTCAAATTTGTAGATTGATTCTTCACTTTGTGGTTTTCTTAAAAACATATTTTTAAAGATTTGATGGAGTCCATTTATTTTTAATTTTTCCTTTTGGTTGTGTGTACTTTGTCTATCATGCATAAGAAAACAGTCTTTTCTAAGATCTTGAAAATTTATGATCTTGTGCTTTGTTCCAAAAGTTTTAAATTTTCAGCTCTCTCATTTTGGTCTTTGATCCATATCGAGTTAATTTTTACATATGGCATGAAATAAGAGTATCAATTCATAATTTCTGCTTCTATAGTTTTTTTTACCAACAACTTAATTCAGACTCTCGTGTATATCTCATCTTCTCTATCTTGTAAATTCTGCTCACTCATAACTTATCATTGTTCACAGTTTTTGAAACTCAAATTTCAGCTCTTTCCTGG
Source organism: Aplodontia rufa (assembly GCA_004027875.1). NCBI lineage: Eukaryota > Metazoa > Chordata > Mammalia > Rodentia > Aplodontiidae > Aplodontia > Aplodontia rufa. Next base: position 24,680 of record PVKS010021976.1, on the reverse strand, counting down.
TGTCTGTGGTCTGTCTTAAGGATTTTGGTCTTCTTTCCTATCAGTTGAAAAACTTTCTTTGTGCATTTTCAATTTCCAATTCAGAGTCCTGGAAAATCTGACTAACACTGAAGTCCGTGATCACTATAGGGAAGGAATTTTGAAAAAGATCCCAAGCAGTTTCTTTTTTTTTTCCTATTTAAGTTTTTCTTTTCATTCTTATTGGTTCTTTTTAACTATACATAACAATAAAATATACAATGGCATAAATATATGAATATACCTAGCAGTTTCTTAATCAGCTTTGCTCCAGCAATTGGCACATGCTTTGTGCATTTACTTTCTCATAAGGTTATCACATGAAACAGAATGTGGACATTTAGCATGTTATATAATGTGTAACCATGTACCTTCTCACAGAGCAAAAGTCAAGATTATAATCCATAGAAATACCATAATTTGTGGTTACATGTATTCAATATAGACCTTTGTCTGTACACATTCCATTTATAATATCACAGACTTTACTTTTTAATCTCTAGGTTGATTCATTGAAGCAGAGGTAAGACCAGCTGATTCATTCTTCATCTTAGACCAAAGGGAACACTGTATGCACTCCTTTGGCTTGAGATATAGCTTATCCTTTGAAAACTGAGCAGCATCCTTCATAACTGCCTGAACTCAGGTCTGGTCCCTCTACCTATTCCAAGATTGAACACACCATTTCTTCTATGCATCACTTTTTCTTAGAACTTTCCTATCACTGACTTACATTCATCTTCTCTGTGATTGTACCTCATAACCCTCTATTCTTCTTCTCACCGTCTCATTCATGGTAGCATTTTTCAGCATTTTAATGTCTTTTGAAGTTTTTCCCATGACAACTCCTGTCATATCTTCTGTCTTACTGATCTCAACGTGTTCTACTTACCCTCCTTTATGTACACATCTCTAACTCAGTCAGCATTCAGCCCATAAATCCAGCTTCCAATTTACTAGCCCACTTTCAGTATCATTAGTCAATCCCAGTATCCAGCAAGAATCAACATCTCTGAAATATTTATATTCATTAAATAACATAACTTTCTGTTAGGGGTGGAAAAAGTCACACTGCAATCTATAATTATTTAGACAAAATAGGATATTTTGAGGGATATGATCATGTTTTCTAGAACTTAATGATCCATTAATGACAAATTCTAAGTTATTAAATTATTCATAATAAAATAAAATATGTTCTTCCTTTTTCTTTGCTCCCGTGTGGGAACCTTTTATAGATTTACTTTATAAACAAGATTGTATTAAAATCTGTGTGCATAAAATGAACATATTTTGCTACAAAAAATTGAATTTTCAGAATATTTATACTGTTGCTAATAACATTATGGGCAAATAGATAAATTATTCCATTGTGCCTCAAAAATATGCAAACAACAATCAAATCCAACCATTTTAAAAGAAAATCAATTTTAATACAACACAAATCATTATTTCTCTAGTTTGCTACCATCATAACTTTCATTAAAACCAAATATACTTTTAAATAACATAGGAAGGAAGGTATTTTCACATTAAATGAATTTTATTATTTCTAACTAAAAGTTTTCCAGTTTATTGTTCCTAGATCTGAATCTTCAAAGAAAAATAATTTATTCATGATATGGACTATTTATACCTTAATATAAGCTTGTTGAATTAGAATTTCAGCACATAGGAACCTCTTCCATTTAGAAAATTTATCTGTTTACATTTTTATTAATCTTGAGTACTTGGATCGTGGCTATTTTTAAGAAGATGTCCAGTAACACCATCTATTCTTGACAAGTTAGAGTTTGGTTGTTGGAGCAGACCAGCTTTATGGTTTGTAACTTGACATGCACAGGTAAAATGAACAAGGAATATATTTAAATTAAGCATGCAAACTGGGAAATATGAAGAGTGGTGGGTAGGGAGGAAGTGGATTAGTACTCACCAGGGTATAATGCATACTGATAACTCCAAAAGAGAGGAAAATAAAACTACAAAACACAATAATTTCTAAATGGTCCTTTATTTGCCAAATTACAATATCTCCGTATAATTTAATTATTGAACCATATATATAAAGAATTGAAAATGTCTTTAACACAGTTCCTTTTGTTGCCCGTTGACTCATTAAACAAAGAACATTGATGAAATGTATTTACCTGGATCTACACAGTATAATCCTCAGAATTAACTGGGCACTGGGTGACTATCTTGAAATGAACAATTCACAAAGTACTCGAATATTTACCAGAAAAATAATTGACTGGTGTGTAGCGAGGCTCCTTGGTAGAGTATCTACAATGTAGGTTTGGAGCTCAAAAGAATTAGATTTGGATTCTGGCAGCACTTAAACTTAAGTGTTCTTGAGTAGGTTTCTTAACCTTATTTATCCCTTTAAAGTATGGATCGAATGTACTTTCAGTGGTATGAGTGTTAGACAAAATGTTTGTAAATGTGCCTTCTAAAAAAAGTCAGTCTAGAGAGAGTGACAATAAAATATGAAATGCAATTGCTGAGGGCCATAGAATCCCATTTTCTGGAAACAATTTTTTTTCTCCAGAAAATCGCAAGAAGTAAAATTAAAATCACAAGCTATTTTTTGGTGCTCAAGAAAGCAAAGCAAATGATATTTGTGGCATTTGCCTGATGTTTAAGGCATGAATCTCCAAAATAGAAAGACACGCCAACAACACCACCACCTCTCAAGCAAATCGAGCACAAAGGATCTTGAGCAGGAGTAAACCCTTCTAGGAACAATAGTCAAGAAACTAAAACACCTCAAACTTCCCATTCTTTCCTTTTGAGCACCATACTTCTGGTCATGTGTGCACTCTTTAGACATAATAATGAGAATTTTATCATCTAAGATTTTTTTTTAACCATCAAATAGGCAAGAAATAAACTGTAGAAATTTTGACACCTGAGGTCACAATTCTATTCACTTAAGCTCAGTAGAGAAAAAAGGATTGACCAAAACTCCAGGTATTTTGATTACACTGAAATATCCTGATATTTCCACTCAGGACATTATTAGTATGTTCTGTTACCAATTTCTCCATGTGATTGCTATTGGCAATCTCTCTCATGTTGCTTTATAGTCATATCACTTACTCTGTTTGATCTCAATTTTTTTTTCCTCAGTAACTGCAGTTTTTTGAAAATCATGTCTCTCTCCTTTCTGGCAGAGTCTCATCGTGTGTATCTTTCTGACACCTGGTCCTAAATTCTTAGGAGAGACTGGGTAGGAGCCATCAATCTTCCAGAGTTAGGAGAAATAATCTTTCCCAGCAAAGAACACCTTTCCTCTTTTTTTAAAGCTTTGCCTATTGCCAAGAAATTCTAATTTAAGAAACTTTAAAGTTGTTGGCCTTAATTAACTGTTTGATTATTTTGAGTTCCCTTGTGGCCAGTCTACAGGAACAAGAGTCACAGTGAAGTCGGTCCAACCCAATTACAGAATCAGAAGTGAGTTACTTTCCCCACTGTGTCTACTTTCTCTCCAAGCTGCTCTTTGATACCTACAATTTTCCCTGCTCTCAATTCCTCTGAATAACTCTGATCACCTAGTTGGGTAAATAGGAATACCAGCATTTTTCTTTGATTGGTTTTCTTTGATTCTCCCATGCCTAACTCCTGCACTCCTTGTTATAGTTTGGATATGAGGTGTCCCCCAAAAGCTCACATGTAAGACAATATTGGAATGCTCAAGGGTAAAATGATTAGATCATAAGCGATATGGTCTAATTGGTGGGTTAATCCATTTGATGGATTAATAATTTGTATGGACTCATGGTAGGTAATTGTGGGTAGGTAGGGTGAGGCTGGAGGAAGTAGATTTTAGGGAGCAGGCCACTAGGGTTTATATCATCCTTGGCCCCTTGCACTCAAACTCTCTGCTTCCTGGCTGTCCTGAGCTAAGCAGCATTCCTCATCACACCTTTCTGCCATGTTGTTCTACCTTACCCCAGGCCTAAAGCTGTGGAGTCAGCTAACCACCAACTGAACCTCTGGAATCATGAGCAAAAATAAGCATTTCCACCTCAAAGTTGTTCCTTTCTGGTCTTTTGGTCACAATCACACAAAGCTTACTAACACACTCTTCCCTTTCCCTGAGGCTAGATTTGTATACTGCAACTGGAGGAATTCTTACTGATACTGAAGATGCAGAAAGAGTGATTGGTAATTCTCCCTGTTACCTAAAAAAGCAAGATGAGAGTTTAAGGCAATATATAATAAATCACAGGAAAATTGAAACACAAGAGACTATAGATTCAAAGGACTATAAGCTTTACTAGGAAATTGAGGCATTTTTTAAAGCTAGCTTTTCTGAAACAGGAAAATTTACAGTAATGCAAGTTGTCTGATAACTAAGACAGTTGAGTATGTTCACAAACACAAAAGCAGAGAGAATAGGTAAAGGTTTTTCTAGGGTGATGAATGACTCATGACTTTCATTAGTCCAGTATAAGAAGTTCTTGAACTTCATGGTTCTTAGGTTTCTCAAAATTCTGTGTTCCCTAAAACAGACCTTGTTCCCCTAATTCTCTATGATATTTTATAATACCAGGATCTATATAGCCAAAAACCTTTTTTATTTTACATGATTACTCCTTTGATCATCTCAATTAACAAATTCTGCTAATTTGCTGCTCAAATGTTCTTGACACTTTTCCTCCCCCTCTGTTCAATCTTTACTTCTAATACCTTCTTCAAGCTCACAGAAGCCTTTCACTGCGTGACGGAAACAGTCATTCAGTAGGCTTCCTCTGTGAGTCCAGTCTTACCTCATTCAAGCCCCTGGTCCATAGATTTGGCCAGGGCTATATATCTAAAGCAATGGTTAGTGAGCTACAGCTTGTAAGCCAAATCTAGCATGCTGTTTACTTGTGTGGCCCATGGGGGAAAAATGATTTTTTTACATTTTAAATGGTTTCAAAAAATTCTAAGAATTGTGTTTTGTGACATATGAAAATTATATGAAGTTCAGAATCAGTGTCTATCAGTACAGCATTGGAGCAGAGTCACATTCATTTGTCTATGTATGATCTATGGGTGTTTTGTGCTATAACAGTATAGATCAGTAGCAATGACAGGAATCATAGGATCTTCAGACTATAAAATATTTATTTTCTGGCTTTTTGGAGAAAAGTTTTCCACTCCTGCTATAAAGTATAATGAGATTGCCACATCATTTCTCTATTTAAAGTTTGTCATCAATACTCTATCACCTGCAACATAATCCCAGGCTCCAGAACATGCTGTACAAACTTCATTATCTGAGCTTTACTCTCTCCAGCCTCAGACTTCTGCCATATTCTAATGCTCTGCTTGGATTTCTATGCTTGTATATCCAGAATGCAAGTCTGCTGTCTTTCTTAACTTTTTCTCATTCCTTTAGGAGTATTGTAGTCATTTTCTCCAAGGGGTCTCTCTAGAATGCTATCCAAAATGATGTCTTCCCTATTTTGTGTTATCCCACATACCATAGCATTTTATGATTATTTATTTCTACATATGTCTAAACTGCAAGTTCAGAAAGAGTCTCATTTATTTATTTATTTCTAGTGAATATCACAGAGTCTCAATGTTATGGTTTAGATATGAGGTTTTCCCCAAAAGCTCAAGTGTGAGACAATTCTAGAACTTCAGAGGTGAAATAGTTGGGTCATGAGAGCCTTAACCTGATCAGTGCATTAACCGCCTGTTTGTTAGGGATTAGCTGGGTGGTAACTGTAGATGGATAAGTTGTGGTTGGATGAGGTGGGTTACTGGGACCATGCCTCTGGGGTCTGTATTTTGTCCCTGGTGAGTGGAGCTCTCTCTCTCTGCTTTCTGATTGACACGTCCTAAGCTGCTTTTCCTTGTCGTACTTCACCCCATGCCTCAGAGAAGTGGAGCTGGCCATCTACGGACTGAGACCTCTGAAACTATAAAGACAAACATTTCCTTCTCTAAAATTGTTCTTGTCAGGTCTTTTGGTCACAGCAATGAAAACGTTGACTGAAACACACACTCTATAGTTCAATAAGTGTTGAATAAATTAAATAACTTGATATATGTCAATTAATAATCAAATGGGTTTAAAGGAATTTATATAAACATTACTTAGTAATAAAAATATAGCATTAGTCATTTTTGAACATTTAATACTGATCATTAAAAAGTGTTATTTTTAGTTTGGGGATATTGTAGCAAGAAATATGTAATTTTAATATCTTTACATACAAAAATAAATTGCTATCAAAGTGTTGGACAACACGTCATAAAAAATTTAAACCACCCAGCTTGTCCTCCTTTCTTATTATCATGTATATGCCAATGACCTTCACAAATTTTAGAACTTCAGATAGCTGCTAATCTTCAGTAGAATAAAAGATTTAATCTAGTTTAATTCAGGATAACTATTGTAGCATCACTTCATATTCCTTAAACATAAATAATTATTATTTGTCAATATTCAATAAAATATATTTTAAAAATGTGTAGGAAATATTTATATTTTTATTTCAAAAAACTACAGCAAAAATAAACTACTTCTTCCCATACAAGTTAGTAAAATAACTAGCAGTTGTTAAGTATATTACTCATTAAATGTTAGTGAAACTTCATTTTAAAAATTCAAAATATTGGGGACTGGAGCAGTTGCTCAGCTGTTAAGGCACTTGCCCATCATGCGCAAGTACACAGGTTCAAAACCCAGCACCCATGTACACAACTAAGTGTTGGAGCAATGAAAGCCGAGTGAAAAACTCAATAAAAATTGGTTCTCTCTGTCTCTCCCTCCCTCTCACTGTCCTCTCTTAAAAACAATTCAAAATATTGAAATTTCTACTGTGATTAAAATGTATTAATCACTGAGCTCTAAAAGGAAACTTCTTCAATATTTCTAGAAAAAAATCAGAAGTTTCTTTTCTTTGCTATCTTTAACTAGGAAAAAAGATCTCTAATGTCTTAAGTGTTTTATCATTCATTTCTTTTTCCCTTCCAAAGGAAAAAAAGAAGAAGCATTTGGATTCATTCAATTTCATGTAAATATTTGTGTGCTTGTTTCTTAAATATAGGAAGCTTTGCCTCAGGTATAAAACGTTTTTAATTTCTCTTTCTTCAAAGTAATTGCTCAGCAAAGAATGTTTCATTTTTGTTATCATAGAGAATGTTTAGAAATTTGTCCAAACTTTAGCAGATTGTATTTTTTTTCTCCTGTTAACATCACCACTGTCACCATAAATTCTCATGGCCTTGTCTAATTTGATGATGGATTTATGTGCTTTTGAATCTAATTTTTGCATTGCCAATTTCTACCAAAGTGATTGGTAGTAGTCTATCCACAGCTGCTAGTTGGTTTTCAGTCTGTTACTTAATTCTTAAACTTTTAATTTAGAAATTTGCCAATATCATTTTGTCTTAATATTAGTTTTATTGTTTTGCTACCTTTTTCCTCTAAAAATAGCTAGTGTAATCTTAATTATACTCTTTCCCCTAAGTAGGACTCATCCACTGTTCACCAAATGCAATCCCATTTTTTGTTGTTTAATTATGCAAAACTATAATTACTCACCAGTGGCTGAGATGAAACATTTGGGGTGTGTGTGTGTATGTGTGTGTGCACGCGCGCGCGTGAGAGAGAGAGAGATACACATATAAATCATGGACTGATTGTGAGCTGTTTTCCTACATTTATGGTTTATGCTAAATTCTTTCCTCCAGCTTGACGCATTTTATTTGTCTTGTGAACATCCACTTTGCTATTTTCCTGCTGAGCGCGCACTCTTGCTTTTGTAGACTATGTAGAAAGGTCTGCTCTTTAAGAAGTTAGCAGGTAAAGAGAGGCTGATATTGGAGGCAAAACGTTTTCCTAAGAGAATCCTCATCGCTGACATTTGCTTTCCTTCCAGATCTCAGTCTGAATCTGCAAGGCTCTGGGGCTCTGTGCTCAGCCCATCTGTTGGAGCAGACCTATGCCAAGATGATTTGGATATAACTAAGAAAAATGAGGAGGGACTTTTGAAATATTACTTTACTAATCATGGTTTTCCCAGCCAAAGCCATATTGTTGGGATTAACATGATCTTGCCATCTAGAACAAAACTGACAACCTTTTAGAGACAAACACCAAAGAGAGAGTCTGTTGAAATATCTGTTTCTATGGGGAAATTGTTAGATTCAGTGTTTTATGAAAGTGTTTCAATTCGTGATTTTGTCTCCAGTAAAGAAATGTCTCTGGAGAAAGGTCCAAGGAGCTCCCCAAGGACAGGGGACCCCAACTCAGGGCCAACGGCGTCCTTGGCATACGTAACTGAAAAGAATTTCAGCATGAGCCAGACAGAAGCATAGGCAGAGGTTTGTTTAGGAAAAGTAGATACACATTAAAAGGAGAATGTGGGCTGCCTCAAGAGTGAGAAGCAGCAGCCCCTTGGGCTTGGAGTCCAATATTTATAGAAGGGCTGCATCAGGGGCCAGACTCTAGGTGGATCCAGGATGGAGTTGCACACTTTCCTGCCGCTTTTCCCATGCCTGCTTATTTCCTCAGTTTACAAGGGCACAGGTGAAGGGCATGGCCTAAAGGTGTGGGCCACCGGCACACAAGCCATTGACATGTTGCTCAAGTTTTACCACTGTGCTTTCCACATCTCAATGGCTTGAGGGTGTTTCCCCCGGAACTCAATATTTTGTTCTTTATCTTAAATCCCTGTCTCATTTTGTGTCATGATTCTGTTAGCTATCATTAAAATTCATCAACACATTCAGGAAATATTTAGTGAGTAACTAAAATATGCAAAGTGAGGCTAATGAAAAGTCTTAACTATGCAAAAATATCTAAGATGTATTTCCTTCAAGCAAGAAGGTTCTAGACCAGGCAGGGCAACACTACTATGTATGCAGAAAATAATGTAAGCACCATTTCTCTCTCTCTCTCTCTCTCTCTCTCTCTCTCTCACACACACACACACACACACACACACACACACAAATAGCATAGTCAATATTGATGTCATTTACGTTTTGGTACTATGTAATAATACCTCATTAAAGTCTGCTATTACAGTATCTATTTTTTTAAAGAGAGAAGGACAGTGAGAGAGAGAGAGAGAGAGAATCAGTTTTATTTAGTTTTTCACATGGCTTTCGTTGCTCCAACACTTTGTTGTGTATGTGGTGCTGGGGTTCGAACTCACGTACTTGCACATGCCAGGCAGGCGCTGTAACTGCTGAGCCACCACTCCAGCCCTAAATTTAATATTGAGTTATTCCAGTTTTACAGGAAAGGAAGCTGTAGACAAAGAACAGTTATGGTCCCATGTTTGATAGTCAGAGGTACAAACTGTTGGTCTTATCCCCAAACCCGTGATATTTGCCAATGAGCTATAAATGTCAGAAAAATCAGAGAAAAAAGGGAAAAATGAAAACCATGTTTAATTCTGTAGCAGATGACTGACTCCACTAGAGATGATATAGAAATTACATAACCACCTTCCAGCCTTCCTAGGACAATGTTGTTGGAACAGTTTCTGCCTGGAAGTCTGTTGATGGGATCTAAAGCGGGTCAGATGAGACTGGTTTTTCTCTGCCTCATTCAATACATTTTCCTGCCTTAAACATAAATATGGTGGTCAGAGCTGCTGCCACCATATTGCAACAAGAGAGAAAGAGAATTCCAGAGACGATGGCTCCCATGAGTTGATGAACATAGCCAGCAGCTGTCTTCCTCTACTCTGATTACTAAGTGAGAAAGGAAAGCCCTGTTGTTCTGAGCCGTTATAAAATTGGATTTTCTGTCATTTGCAGCCCAACAGAACCTTAAATAACAAAATCCATCTTTAACCTGAATTGTTGGTACTATTGTCATTTTCCTCCTTTTCAACATTTTTAACTCTGCTTATTCTTGATTTTAGAATAACGGTGTGGTTAATCACACTTCATTTCCTTTGTAGACTCTTCCCTTACTTCCCCTGCTTTAAATAATGTTATTACCCAAGCTTTCCTTTTCATCTTGTACATTACCCATCTCATCTAACTTTTTTCACGGCTTACTCTGAGCTCATCCATCTCTTTGTTGTCAAATAGCCACGTAGTGTTGCCATAAAATTGTCTTAACCATGACATCATATGCATCTGACTCACCAGCATATGTATTTCTAGACCTTCTCACAGAGCTCCAGACACAAAGATATCCAACAATCATTCCAAGTTCAAAATATTCAATATTTGCTTCCTACCTTCCCACATAAATCTTGTTTGCTATCTGTTCAGATATCAAGTCAGAAATCTAGTATCTCTTTGAGACTTTTCCACATTCTCTGCTCATTTCTAGCCAGACATGAAATTCTGTCCAATTGCAGTAATCCTGAATCTATGTGTTCCTTCTTTATAACACTAAGCCTAAGCTTTCACAGCATTGCTCACCTGAATTTCTGCAGCAGGCACTTAATGGATCTCCCTGCCTCAATTCCATCTTTTCAATCAATTGCCCTCATTCCATTCAATTCCCCACTTTCTTACCAGACTGATTTCTCTAATAGAAGTGCATTGGTACTATCTGTCCGCTGAGATCCTTCAAGGCATTTCTAGCACTTTTAAGGATTTAGTGCAAACTTTTAGCATGCCACTTCCTGCCCTCAACTTATTTGTCTAATCTCTTCTTTCTCTAGCTCTGCTGCCCTTTGCAAGTATTTCTATTTGTCAGTTGAAGAGATAGCTTTTGAGCTCATAACATGTGAAACCCACACTGTCTGGCATAATTATTGGCTTTTGTAGACCCTCATTGAGCTTGCAGTCAAGTAGGGGTGACAGACAATAAAAATATCAAAGAAATAAGGCCAGCTTGTGAGAAGTAAAATAAAGGAAGGTGATTCTATCCTATCACTGAGAATAATGGTAGGGGAGAGTGCTTTGTAGTGTGTGGCCGGAGCAGATCTCTCTTAAAAGAAAACTTGGAAGCTGAAGTGAAGGGTGGAAAGGACTCGCATGTGCAGTGTTGAGGGGGAGAGCGTCCTAGGCATAAGGCATTGCAATTATAAATGCCCTGATGAGGAAGAGTACGGCAGTTTCTGGCAATCGACAGGCAGCCAGTGGAGTTGGAGAATAACTAGTGAGAGGAATGCTTTTGTTTAGTTTTATTAGTACATTATAATTATCCGTACTAGTGGGATTCATTAAGCATATTTGAATATGCATATAACATAATTTGATCAGTCTCATTCCCCAGTATGCTCCTTTTTCCTCTCCTGCTCCTGATCTGCTTGTTCTACTGATCCAGAGAGAATGGATTTAAGGTGAACTCTTTGTAATTCAGTAATCCTCCCCAGAGCATGACGAACTCCCTATTACTATTTCTTCATATGTGCTTGTTATTTATTGTTACTTTATTGCTATTATCCTAATATTACTTTAAAAACCTCCTTTTTTATATTTTTCAGGTTAAATTCTACTCTTCTCTCAAGTCCCTTTGGCAAATAGGGCTAGGTATCCTTTCTCTGTCCTTTTACCTCCCCCTGTGAATAGCTGAAAGTAAAGATTGCATTCTAGTATACTAACTCATTTGTTTCCCCTACTAGATTAAATTCTTTTTGGGCTTGTACTGGGTCTTATTTGTCTTTAAATCAATAGTGTTTATCAGAAAATCTAGCACATAATTAGAACCCACCAAATCTGTCTCAGATAAATGGATGAATGAATGAAGAACTGAGACACAATGCTATTACTACCACTGAATGTGATTGAGAAAATATTAAGAAATTCAGGAAGAAGATGGGAGAGAAAGAGAGGACTCTAGTAGGTGAATGAGATTTCACTCAGCTTCACAATCACATGGGACTGTGGGGATGAGGGCTGCCATTGTTCCCACTGTAAAGCAAGACAGATGAAATAACTCACCCACATTGGCAAACAAGTCAGTAAAAGAGTTAGCCTGGCATACTCCAAAGCAAGTGCTGCCCTTTAATTTGAAAAACAAACATAAATAACAGCGTTTTCTCTGACATACATGGACATTTGCACCATGGGTAGAGAGATGCTGTCATTCTTCTTGTTGTGGTTTGATTAATTGTCTGTGTGTGGCTCATTGTCACTTTACTCAGGTCTCTGCTAAAATGTTAACTCTCAGAAGATGTATTCCCTGAGCCCATCTTAAATAGCACCATCCCTACTCTGGCACCTTTATTCGGATTTATAAATAATATTCTTTAATATCTGGAATTTTCTATTTATGTGCCTACGCCTTATAAAAGTAGAACTTGGAGCTTAATGACTTTAAGGAAACATCAATTTGAATAAGAAAGTTAATCATAACTCCTTCCTTCTTCACAGTTTCCTGTTACCTATTAGAAATGAGATGGATATTTCTTTCCTTTCATAGGGTTCCCTACTCCTGACAACACAGCTTTAGACGAATCTATTCAAATCCTAGTGATAAATAATGCTTCCATATCCTACCTACGGGGATATTTTGTTTTTCATTGCTTGTAAAAATGTGAAAGTTAGGAAATGTAATAAGTAGCATGTGGTTTATTGTTAGTCAATACAGGTCAGTTTTGGCTGCTTTTTATTTACCTCAGCCACTTTTATCTTAACCCTTTCTATCTACACAAAGGGCGCAAGTCACCTGATGCAGTACTGTAGATCCAAGGGTACTCTGTGCAATTGTGAGGTCACTGTGAAGTATATGGACGGCTATCTATACCCCTAATGCCAAAAATGTAGTCTCCGACCTCAGTGCTACCGATGACAGAATGTACCTCACTTTCCTACAAGCAACCCCACAGGATAATGATTCGCACTTCCGAAAAGCATCTCAAAGTGTTTTTCAAAATATATTGTACATACAGAAAGGTTTGCCACACCCTCTTTAAGAGGTTATTGTCTCTGTAACTGTAGCTCATATTTTTAATAAGGTTGTTCTTCTATTCTTGTTCCCTACTTTAACCTCATATCAATTTGAAATCCATTGAAGTGTCACATTCGGGATTTGTTACCAAGGGAAACTTAACTGTCAGATTTTCTGTTCCCTTTTAGAGGATGAAGAATGCTTTGTGGCTTTTACTTAGTATATGTGATAGATGAAGGAAAACAGGACAACAAATGGAAAGTCTGGAAAGCAAATCTGGAAAGCACTTGGGTGCCACCATGTGGTGAAAGTTTGGTATTTTCGAAGCTCTCCCCATTCTGTTCTACTTGCAAACCCAATTTTTGTTCCATTAACTTCCTAAAATCTAGCTCTCCCATTACCCTTGAAAAGGTGAATTTTTATTATAAAGTAAATCAAGAGAAGTCTCAGAAATTGATTTGAAGAATATTTAACTTTTTAGCCAAAGCTCATTTGCTCATTTGCTCTCTGTACTTCCTCTCTCTCTCTCTCTCTCTCTGTCTTCCCTTCCTCCCTCTCCTTTGAATGCAAAATGAATGGAGAAATTCTGACACACAAGATTCATTTAAGGATTTTCAATAAAAGAACATCATGTGTGAACTAAATTGATTTCTTTTACTCGGGTTCCCATCTTTGTACACAGCCTCAGGCTTATGTACCTCTGTTCCCATAAAAAAGATCATCATTCCTCTATGTTCATTTATAAACGTTAATGTTACCTGTTCATGAGGATTCCTAGTAATTCACCAAACCTAACATTTAGTCTTCTTGACAGTCCTTTGCGATGACTACTACCATCACCGTCTTTACCACCAGCACCAGCACTATTACCAGACCCCTTCTCTCATCTGCTGGGCTCTGGTCTTCCTTCTGGGCTCAAAGCCTTTTTTAGCTGCCTATTGTCTATAGTTCACCTGCTGCTCAATCTGTCAGCCTCTAATTTCTGCATAGCCTCTCACTTAGCACTACTTCTTCAGCATTTACACAATCTCAACTCGGGAGGTAGGTTCTGTGTGTGTTGGCACCATGTCATTCTGTACATTGGGTCCACCAGTCATTCTTTTGCACAACCCTCAAATGCTCAGGTTCATTGGCAGCCTTCTCCCTTCCTGTGGTGTTGCCTCCTGCTGCAAGAACCTAGCACGCCACTTCCACGAAAGGAAAGAACACAACCCTGAATTGTGAGCTTCTTGGAAGACTGAACTGTGATGCTTGTGGCCAATTGATAAAAATATTTCTATTGAAATGCTCCTGCTGATGGGTTAAATCTACCAGAGCCAAGAATGAATAGCCAGAGCTCTTTGCAGGGTTCATGAATATGCACATACTGCTTATACAAGCCAGCCTCATTCTTGAGTCCATTCTGCTAGCCCCTGACCCCATGGAGGGCCTACTCAGCATGTGTTGATTGTGATCACATTAGTTTTTTTCCCAGGTAAGCCCACTTGTTCTCCATGTTCTCAGCTCTATAATTGCCTCACTTTTGTGTACTTCCTATTCCTATGATGCTCTTGCACTCTCATTAATGTATTAATATTAAATATACACCTCCCCTTCTTCTTTCTTTAAAAGGCTTGGGATCATCTCCATATGTCACAAAGCTTTCCCTGGTATGATGACATGAGATGAAGAATTTGTTGATTTCCTTAACCAGCATAATTGCTAGCAAAATATCTCCTACCTGTATGAGCAGGAATGTGGTTATATACTCATGACCTTGACCTTGAGAATAAACGCTAAATTTAATGTGTGGTTGCATATGTCTGCAGTTTTGGAATTAATAATGGCTAGGGATGTTTTTATACATTATTTTAATTTCTAAACACCAGGACCGAGGTTTTAGAGCCTAGGACCATTCTCTGTGTGTACAGAACATAACATGGAATCTGTAATAATTTAGTTGAGCATTATTCATTTTATTTCTGCCTTAATGATGTTGATGTATTTAATTTTTCCGTAAAGTATGTGATTTTTTATTGTGTGTATATAAGTTAAAAGTGGCTGTTGTATGTGTCCCTGTGTTTATCCAACCCAGTCTTGGATGGCCAGAGACTTATACATGGGCCTTCTTTGATTTTGTACAATTATAAGGTATTGTTTTGTGATGATGCTATTTTGCACACATAGTACAAAAAAGCCTATTAAATAGCAATACATTATACTTGTATACATTAATAGCCATTATATAAGGGCAAAAACTGTGTGATATAGTGAGATTTGAAGTCACAGAATTGAGTTGCAGTTTTTCTCCTGTAAGTGTATTATACTACTTGCCAGAATTTTATTTCAGTGAAAACTTTTTATAAAAATGAGGAAATTAAGGCTTTCCTATAGAAAGGGGTGTATTTTCGTATGTATGTATGTGAAAGAGAGTGTGTATTTTTGAAGATTATAAATCTTGAAGTGCTTCCCAAATATCTGGTACATTTTAATTGGCCTATAATAACTATATTACTATCAACTCACTTTAAAAGACTAAAATGTTATTTTTATCTCTCCTTTTCTTTCTTCTGTGTCTCTACAAATTTTTCTTTTTCCTTTTTTATCTGTTCCTGTTTTCCTCCCTCTCCTTTTTCTTAAAAAGCAATAAAATACGAAAAAGAAGCAATACATATCACATTTTTATAGACCAGCTACTTCATTTCCTTTGACTCTTTCTGGTCTAAGTATGGTTATGATTTATAGTAATTTGATACTACATTTAGGGAAGTTTGTAAAGGTGCTTTTAGTTGGAGAGTAATTAAAGGTGAATTCAGGGTAATTAAATTTGAATTCAAACTGAGTTTTAAATTGCAGAAATAGCTCTCTTATGATGCTGGTAAAAGAGAAATAAGCAAAAATATTTAGCAAGGTGATAATTCAACAAAAATAAGCTTTTATGGCAGAAGAAAAAGCACACCAGCCTGGTCAGCAGGCCTGAGTAGTCCTGGGAGATCTTTGTCTGGTCATTTTGGTTGAATGTTTGAAATACACCAAATAGAGATATTAAGTTACTGCTCTGCATTTCTTTTCTTTTTTTTTTAAGAAAGAGTGAGAGAGAGAGAGAGAATCAATTTTATTTATTTTTCCATCTGGCCTCCATTTCTCCGATGCAGTTGTGTATGTGGTGCTGGGGTTTGAACCCAGGTCCTTGGGCATAGCAGCCAAGAGCTCCAACCACTGAGACACTGCTCGAGACCCTTTGCTCTGCATTTCTGATATAGTCACTATGAATAACATCTGGATGGTCTTGAGAACCTGTCAAATGCTCTAATAAGTATAATTATTTATCAAAGTATTGAGAAGGGTACAGTTTAGAATATACTTTTCAGTATATAAGAGAAATGGATGATTTATTTTCCTTATCCCTTATATGTGTAACATTGACATCTTTCTGGGATGACATTTTATGATACTAATAAGTTTTTCCATAGCTTCAAGATTTTATTTAGCAGAGATTATGAAAATGGCCCATTTAAAGTTGTTTTATTTAACAAAATGTCCTTTATATTTAAAAGAAACCATTCCTCTAAGTTTGGTAAACTCCTTTTTAATTCAGATGCATACCTAGCTAACAACTATTTGACATTGTGGTCCATGCACTTTTAAAATTACAAAGTAAATTATCCTAAAAGATTGAGACATTGATGATAGGTTAATCTTAAGGAAATACAATTTCATGCATATATTCACATACAATTAAAACTTAGATAAGGGTGAATATGTATCAAGTAAACAATTTTGTTATCAAAATTGAGATATGTTAAACTGGCGGATATATATGAAATTGGGGCCCTACCAAAAACTGTTCAAAATAACAAACTATCCAAATTGTTCTAAAGCAGTCCAGAAACTTGTTCTAAGAGACACATCTGTGTACTATTGTGTAATGGTAGGCACTTACTAGATATGTCATATAGAACTAGAGTTTAGGAACATCATATTAAGACCTATGATTTGAAACATTTTCACTTGGTATTGTTATGTATGTGCTATATGTATGTGATATATATATATATATATATATATATATATATATATATATATAGTATTCTTGGTAGTTCTCCTTGGTAACTCCTGACCAATAATATCATTATGCAAATAAACTTTCTGATTTATGGAGGCTACTTCAGTAGGCTTATTTTCATTTAAGAAAACATATCAGATCACATATCAAACAACTTCATCCATAAAGTCCCAATATCACCAGAGCCCCAGCTGGACTGAAGACACCCACTCTCAATTACTGTGACACTGTGCAAAGTAGAATCATTCAGACAACCTTGGCAATTGGATCACCTGCCTGGACTTGGAGCTTTAGAGAGCTCCCCTGTACCATCTTCCCACTGTCCCTCTCATCATAAGTTGAGCAATTTATACATGCAAGGATGTACCCGAACTCAGAATCTGTACCCTTTTTCTCAACCTGTGTTTCTCCACTAAGGGCAAGGACCCAGTTTTTGGTGTGTTTTTTTTTATCCTACTCTGTTGAAAATGAATACTTTGATAAAAATGCAAAAAAAATCAATTTTTAGAAAGATAAAATATATTTTCTTTAAAATATATTTTAAAGACATAAATGATAAGCTTCTAATTATTCTTGTTAGCTTCAATATGGTTAAAAACACACCCTCAAGTTGCTATACGGTGTGTAAAGCTCTTACTCTCAACTTTTGTACATATCTCTTTGAGGTCTAGTGACCTTTACAGGCAACAGCTGTTCATGGATACCCTATGAGTAGCACTCTTCTAAATCACACTCCCAGTACTCAGGAACCCAAGCTCCTAGGCAGAAGTCCCAAGCCAGCTCCAAGGGCCAAGACTCCTATAGATTCGTTTTTCCCAAGACTGGCCAAAGAAAGCACTAGGCCAAATGAGCAGCCTGGGGATAGCTGTTGGTGGCAGTGTGAGGTTTTTCATGAAGTTTGGGCATGTGGGCCAAGGTGCCTCTGCGTGAGAATATGGGCACCTCATGCAGAACTGGGTATAGGACGAGAAAAGGGGGAGTTCAGGCCCCAGCACTGCTTCCTTTCCTCCCATTTTTTTTCACTCCCTGCAGATGTTGGCATCACGTTGAGATAAAACTGCACTTTTGTCAGTTTGTGTTTCTGAAGGCCCTACTGTTGCCCAGTCTTCTTGTTCCTTGAGCTGCGAGAACTGCTGGAGTAATTGTGTGGTTAAATTCTGCCTTGCACATTGCATTTCCCCAGGCCTGCTGAACTTCATGTACTGTGTATTTGCTTCCTATTCTCATCTTGGAATACTGTTGTTCACTTCTTTGATGGTGAATCTGTTAAGCTATTAGTAGATCCATCAAGGAAAATGATTTATTCATATCCTAAATTGATGGATTCCTATGATCTTTAAAGGAATAAACAGATTTTCTAAATTCTTGCTGCTCTAACTCCCCTTTGATTAATGACCCTGTTCTTGACCTAGATCCACCATGAATTCTCAGTTCAGCTTAGTTCAGCAGAGATGGGTTGCATACAGGGCAGTCCCAGTGTCAAGTGCCCAAGTACAAGACTTCATGAGATCAGGCCCATCCACTCAAAAACTCAACATCCTAATGTGCCTTTTATGTTGCTATGGAATGTGAAGTTAAGAGAGTTGAGGCAGGATTCCCCAAATCTCACAGCTATTGCTTGGGAAAAGGAGCTTCAAGCCACACCTTTGGACCAGAGTCCAGTGACCTTTCCAGTTTATCGTTCTGCTTCACATTGTTCTGATAAACAAGCAAGGAGAAATTGCTAAATTCTGTTAATCTTTGCTGCATACTGTATTTACATTCAAAAATCTATGTAATCAGTAGGTTTTACAGGCAGGTTAAATCCCTTTCAATTTGTCAGAGGCATGGAAAGTTGGAAATAGGGAGAACTGGAAGTCACACACTTGGAATTTATTTTTTTTTATTTTTATCTTTTTTTAAAGAGAGGGACACTGAGAGAGACAGAGAAAGAGAGAAGCAACTTTATTTAGTTTTTCACATGGCCTTCATTGCTCCAGCACTCAGCTGTGTACATGGTGCTGGGGCTTGAACCCGGGTCCTCGTGCTTGCCAGGCAAGCTCCGAAACCGCTGAGCCACCGCTCCAGCCCACACACTTGGAATTTAAATCTGAATGCATTAATGTGTGATTTTTCCTTGATCAAATGAACCTTTCAATGTCAGTTTTCTCGTCTGTGAAATGGGAATCAGGTCTATGTCACAGGCTGGTTACGACCATTAGAGGTAATGATGTACGTGAACATAGTTATCAGCAGCACGGCCTTATGCTATGAACTTGACAGAAACATGCCTTTTGCCTCTTTGCCCATATCATAAAAATTAAATCCTTGAGCAACTGTTTGCAAATGCACATGTTAAAATATTACCTATATCAAATAGTAGTGTTTACTACACCAATTATGGAATTATCAGTGATTATTTTTTATTTTGGCATTTTCCCATTTTGTTTTTACAGTCTTGTGTTACTTACATAATAAGTCACTTTTTAAAAATACAATAAATATTTAATTGTCACCATAAAAATATTTACTAGGAGGCCAAAATCTCTACTAGAAGGCCCAATCACTATAACTCGTGAGTAGTTCAATCTTGGATCTTTTAATAATTTTTTAAAATTTTAGATATACAGAAAAAAATTGAGAAGACACTGCAGAGAACCTATCTAATCACCTAATCCTTGCACACAGCTTCCTCCATCATTAATATCTTATATTAGCTTGATATATTTGCTCTAATTAATGAACCAGACTAGATACATTATTAGTAATCAAAGTCTGCAGCTTATTAAGATTTCTTGTATTTATACCTAAAGTCCCTTTTCTGTTTCAGGGTCCCATGCATGCTGCCATGTCACACTTACCTGTCATGGGTCCTTAGGTTCCTCTTCACTGAAATATATTCTCAGACTTCCCTAGTTTGATGACCTAGATAGTTTTGAGGAAGAACGCTTAGGCATAATGTAAGATGCCCTATGTTGTCTGATGTTTTTTTCTTATGACTTGATGGGGGTACCACCGAGGAAAAGTAAAATTTCAGCATATATTTGTCAACATGATATAACTGCTAATGCTTATCATGATTAGCTGATGGGAGTAGTGTTTGTTAGTTTCTTCACTGTTGAAGTCACTCTCCCTGTGTCTCTTTCATTACTGTACTCTGGAAGGAAACCATAATGCACATCTCATATTTATGGAGTGGAGAATTGGGCTCCACTCCTGTAGGGTGAAGTGTCTACACTATTTATTTGAAATTCTCCTGCATTTATTAATTTATTCAGTCATTTATGATGGTATAGAGTCATGGATATTTATGTTTTTGAGGATTACAACTCAGTACCACATTTTTTTTTTAATTTTGGACCTCTTCCGTTTGGTTCCTGTCCTCCCCTTGACAGATCTCCATGTGTGTGTGTGTGTGTGTGTGTGTGCGCGCGCACGCGCATGCACAAGGTTTTTTCATCTTGGCATTTCCTCAAATTCTGGCAGTGTAAGATCCCTCAGGTTCATATTGTGTGTTTCCTGCCCAAGCCCTATGATCAACTATTCCTCCAAGAACACCTGCTTTTTTTGTAATGGAGAATGGCTTTAGAAACCAAGATCTGGGCATTATGTGTGCTTGGTGATCATGGAGAACTGTTTATTTTAGGCTTTGGATTTTAATGCTTAATGTATTCGACCTTGTGTATTACTTAAAGAGATATTTCAAGAAAATGCCACTGAGTGCTTTCTGAAAATACTTGATGCACATAAGATTTTGCTGTTTCTTGTGGTTTGATTAATGAAAGTGTCATTAACTCCTCAAGTTACACTGAGCATCGAAATGAGAAGGTCATTTTTATAGGAAATGAGTAATGACATGCACAATTTCCTCATCTTTCTAGCATTTTGCTTCCTGGAATAATAACTATCTGTTTTTCTTGGATTTTCAGATATAGGATGTGGCTTTCCAGATATAGGACTTTCGGGAGTTTTTTAGTTTCATTTTTAATTTTCAACATAGTCTTACATATTAGAGGGAATCGTCATTACATGTTTCTGCATACATAAATATTGAAAAAGTAAGTTAAGGCTGATCCTAGTCCAGGATCTCCCCTCCCTTCACCCATTCCTTGATCTCATGTCTCTTCTGTAACACCCCCATGCAATAGATAGAAATGAGCATATACATGTATATTAATTTTTGAAATTTCTGAGTTTCTCTGCCTGACTGTGTATAGTTTGGCTTCTCATGGGAGTCAGGTGTTCCTTCCCAGCTGTATTGATAACCCCTCCTTATCTCTCCCTCCCTTCCCTGCCTCCCTCCCTTCTCTCCCCACCTTCATAGTTATGGTTCCCCCAGCTTATGTGAAATTTCATCTTTGGTGAGTTTATAAGTTAAATTTAGCTAGGTTTCATCCCATCTTAGGTTTTCCTCTAGCTTCCCCATATCAGAGAAAATATTCAACTCTTAAGTCTCTGTTTTGGGGATATGCCACTCAGCATGATTTGTTCCAATTCCATCCTTTTAATTGCAAATGCCATGATACTATTCTCTCTAAAAGCAGAGTAGAACCCCATTGTATGCTTTCAGTTATAGAACTAAAAAAGTGCTGGGCAAGCATTAGTAAGTTAAACACCATCACCCTATTCATAACTAATAATGATTGTAATTAGGCATTAAATAGAGAGAGATTGGATAAGGATTCATAGTTACATAAGTTTATAAGTGTGTTATGTATATATCTGTGAAAATTGGGATTATATCTGAATATTCTCATCGTAGTATACTTAACTCAGTTTGTTCAAAAAGTGCTCAATAAATATTTGCAAAATAAATGAGTGTTTAGTTAATTAATGTTAACTTAGAATTCATAGCATGTTTGATTAATGCAATAAATATATGGCCAAACATTCTCTAAGTATTTATTTATTGAATTTCTCTTTTCAGAATATTTATAATGTTTTTTCTTCATAGTAATTCATTATACCGATATTTTCTCTACCCTGTAAATATCTTTTCATATTGTACATAGTTTAGGAGCTTTACTTTTATAGCTTCGTCTGTATTAAGTTCATATCCTGAATAATACAAAGCACCATCATCATCCTAATAAACAAAAACTGAGATTAGCATTTATAAGCAGGAAATGTTTTCCTTCATTTTTTGGTTCTTTATTTTTATGAATGTACTACTTTTTAAAATTTTTGTATTTGTGTTTATTTTGCTGAAAAAAGCTTTTTTCTAAGTATACTAAACATTTTCTGTTGAATTGTCGTTTGATTTGTGTGTCATGTCTATTTCTAGTTTGAGAATTTGGTTTGTGTATTTCTAGTAGTCAAATTTATTCTATATTTTTTTATGATTTATCTCTGGTCTTTGTGAGACTTTAAATAGGTTATTAGTTACAAAAACAGCATCAAAAATGGTTGTGCACTATCCAAGTCATATAAACATCTGTCTATATAGGTTACCAGAATGGTAAATGTCCCAAAATCATTGTACAAAATCATGGTTAAGTTGTATGTCATTCGCTGTAATGGTCTCCAAATGCAGGCTTTGTTACTGGTACATATGTTGTTTATCTATGAGCCACAACAAGACCACTACTGTGTTTTATAAAGCCAACAAGTAGCTGTTACCTGCTTCAAGAAGTGACTGTGTGAAACCAGACCCAGCCTTTTGGTGCACTGACCAAGTGAGATATGCAGGTTTATAAAAATTAACTGGTTTCAATATTCATATTTTGAAAGAATATGATTTTTTCTTTAAGATATTAATTTTCTTTTTATTGCCACAAAAATTAGAAAACATACATTTCTGTGCTACTTCATAGTTATGCTTTGTGTGTGTTGGTACAAAAGGAAAAATTACAAACATCTTTTAAGTATCTTCTGAATAAGCTAGGGATAAAAAGAGTAAGACAACCTCTGTTCAGTATGCATGGGCCAGCATTGCTAATGTCGTTTTCAAGTGCATGTATATGAATCCATACTGACACCATACAAAGAAAAAAATGCCACTGCATGTAAATTGCTTGTATTTTCCAGTAAATACTAATCCAGTTCTGGTAGTAACATTCACTGTGCAAAATGGATTATGTTCACTCTTCCTTTGAAGGTGTTTGCAAAGTGTGTTTACTTGTGATTTAACTTCAAAGAAAGCTGAAGCTCTTGAAAAGATTAAGTAAGGGCTTGTGAGTTGCTTTAGGCAAAGAAATTAATTTGAACTTTATAAAATAGCTAGATAATCACAGATTTTTAATATAAAAGATTTAAAATGGACAGAGCTATCCTTGTCTTACAGAATTACAGTATGAAACCTCAAATTTCATAAGTAAAAATGAGTCATTTAAAAAAGTCAAGTTGAACACAGTACACTCCTGCTTGAAAAGAGAGGAGGAACATAAAAGATATATTTCTTTTAAAATAAACTTAATATACAGCGTTCTTTCAATGAATAATTATATGCACACTTTTTATTTTTATTAAGGAATTTAGTTGTTGTACAATCATAGATGCATATAAAGTAACGATATAATATGCATCTGATCCTAATCCAGAGTCACTCCCCATTGCCCATACCCAAGTCTCTTAATTTTTCCTCTATTTGTCCCCTAAAACAGTTATAAATGTTGTTATGTACATATGTAAGATTCTGAGTTCTCCTGAATTAATGATTGCATAAGTATTATTTGGTTTCTCAGGGGGGTAAAGAATACATTACATTGTTGATTGTCTCCCTAGATCCCTCCCTGTCTTCCCTCCTTCACCCCTTCCTCACAGCCCCCTTCCTCCTCACTCACCCACGTATCTATGGTTCTCCTAGATTATGTGTTCCTATGCCTTTGGTGGGTCTGGTACATGAGCTTGACTACTCTCACCGAATCCTGGGTTTCACTCCAGCCTCCACAAATGAGTGAAAACATTTGATCCTTGACTCTGGGTTTGGCTAACTTCTCTCAGCATGATTTCTTCCATTGCCATCATTTGCCTTCAAAGGTCGCAATGTTGTTATTTCTAATAGCTGAGTAGAACTCCATTGTATATATATAAACCACAGCTTTTGGATCCATTCATTCAGTGAAGGGCATCTGGATTGATTCCACAATTTAGCTGACAAATAGTTCATGTGATGCTGTCTTGACTCTAAATGATAGTAATACTAATTAGAATCTCCTGGTACTTGTCATGCATGGCAAAACACTGTCTCTTAGGTATCTTGTTAGTAATAACAAATTAAATTTTTATAAAAAATTTTAAGAAGCTGTCATTATCCCCATTTTAGATGAGGACATTTATATATTAGCATTTGCTAATT
The DNA here is from genome assembly GCA_004027875.1 of Aplodontia rufa. Taxonomy (NCBI): domain Eukaryota; kingdom Metazoa; phylum Chordata; class Mammalia; order Rodentia; family Aplodontiidae; genus Aplodontia; species Aplodontia rufa. The sequence goes on along the minus strand of PVKS010021976.1, from coordinate 530 downwards.
CTTAGGTTGCTACTACATTATTAGTAATATCCATAATTTAATACAGATGTTTGAGTTTAAAACTTTAAGTACATGGAATTAATTTGGAGAAGCCACAGCAGGTCCTCACTGTATAAATAATAGACTTATGAAGGGAGCTATTCAAGACAAAAGTAAAAGCGAAAATTGAAGCCTTAGCACCACAATAATGAGAGGAAATGTGTTTGATAGTAGAATGCAGAAAGTAGTGGATGATAAAAGCATGGTAAAAACTCAAGGAAAAGATCTTCCCACAGTATATTTCTGTTTGAAGGGCTTGTTCAAAATGTATTTGAGAGGGCTGGAGCAGTGGCTCAGTGGTTTCAGCACTTGCCTGGCAAACATGAGGACCTGGGTTCAAACCCCAGCACCATGTATACAACTGAGTGTTGGAGCAACAAAGGCCATGTGAAAACTAAATGAAGTTATTTCTCTTTAAAAAAAAGTGTATTTGAGAAAGAATATAGAAGTGTTTTCTTTATTGAAATGTCAGAAATCCCAAGTGTGATTTT
>PVKS010021975.1:0-34386 GCA_004027875.1 Aplodontia rufa | reverse complement strand
ACCAACAGTGTGTTAGTGTGCCTATCTCTCCACAGCCCCTCCAGCATCTATTGTTGTTTATTTTCTTCATCTTTGCCATTCTGACTGGCGTAAGGTGATATCTTAATGTGGTTTTCATTTGCATTTCTCTGATTACTAATGATTTAGAGCACTTTCTCATGTATTCATTGGCTTGTGAATCAAAATAATAATCAGAGAAAAACATCATATTCAAAATGTCTCAGTATTTGCAGAACAAGAACAACAACTGAATGCACGCTTAAGCAAAGCAAAGCCACCAAATCTGTCGTTGAGGTGGACTCAAAATGTTCTTTCATTTTGTTTGTAAATGTCTAGTATATCTGTTCTAAATGAAGTTAAGCAAATAAATCTAATAATTAATGAAATTATATTGAAAGTGAGGGTAATATAAGCAAAGAAATGAAACCAATAAAAAAGAATCAAAGAGAGCCACAGTGGAGCACACCTGTAATCCCAGCAGCCCAGGAGGTTCAGGCAGGAGGACTGCAAATTCAATGGCTGCCTCAGCAGCTTACTGAGGGTATAAGCAACTTGGTGAGATCCTGTCTCAAAATAAAAAAATACAAATGTTGGGAATGTGGCCTGGGCTAAAAACCCCTGGGTTAGATTCCCAGTACCAAAAAAGGAAAAAAAAATAAAAGTTTAAACAAAAAAAAAACCAAAGAGAAATCTTAAAATGGAAATACACTCTGAAATTAAAAACAGCAAAAATCACTGAAGGGAATATCAGAATGAAGAAGCACAAGGAAAATTCAGAGAAAGTAAACAGGGAAATTGTCCGATGTAAAGCAGGAGAGACAAAAAGATGGATAAAAAGGAACAGAGTCACAGGATCATTCTGATAATATCAAATGATTCAACATGTGTGCTGTTTGAACCAAGGAGAGGACAGGATAGGACTTTGAAGAGGGCACTTAGCCTTTGGGCTACAATGGTTTATGTTGAGAAGTCTGATATAATTCCTATCTCTCTTCTTTTCTTTGTAAGGTATGTGATGTATCTTTTACTTCTGATTGTCTTCAAGATCTTCTCTTTGACTTTAGTCTTCAGGTTGTTGTAGTTTTATTTTCATTCTGATTGGGTCCTCTGAAGTTCACATATTTATGCTTTCATGGTATCCCAATTTTCAACTATTCTCTCTCCAAATATTTCTCTCTTTTTTTCATATTTTCTCTCTAGTCCTTCTGGAAGTCCAGTCACCAGTGTGTTTCTTTTCTCTCTCTCTTTTTTATTTTACTTTGGATAACTTCTGGTGATCTATTATTAGGGTAGATATATAGGCATCACTGTTTTATTGAGATAAAGATTCCCTTAATGGGAATCTCAGATGCCATGTGTGCCTCTCTGTTTAACTCTTAACCTTTCCACTTGACTCATTCTTGATTTTCCATCATCCTGTTGATATTTCCATCTGCTTATTAATGTTGTCCACCTTACTTTAAATTCTGTCTCCACTCCCAGTGTGGGGGCTGTACTAATGAGATACTTCACTCATTATTCCTGTGCTATGTTCAGATTTTGGCAGTCTCTGCGTATTTGTACCATATATGGGGTCTATTTCTTTTTTCTTACCCCTCTCTCAGTGTAAGGCTTCTGTTTCTAGGTAAAGATTCCAGCTAGGCTGGAGGTGAGAGGAGATTTGTCCACTCTCCATTGTTCCAAGTCTTTCTTAGAAAGAGTTACGAGCTTGGCCATCAAGGACAAGACTTTCAGAAACTCTTTCTCCTCTCTGTTGAATCTAAACCTGTGGTGTCAAGTCAGGCATGGGAATTGCTCCTACCAGAGTTGCCTCTAATGGTGAGCACTAAGATCATAGACCTAAGATGACTCACTTCCTTTTCTACAAGAAATATTTTTTCTACTATTACTCTGCAATAGTGAGTCAGAATCTGTGTCCTATTCCTGGCAGAATTGTGGCTGCTCTCCCAGTGGTTTAAATGGAGTGAAAATTGAAGAGAGTAGGAAGAGTTCCCAGCTTCGTGGCTCTCATGCAGAATCTCCATGCCCGCACCACTCAAGGATGCTCTTCCCTCAGTCCTTTCTTTGAACTTTACACTGTAAGTCAGTTGTTTAAATTATATCTCGTACGGTGACTGGTGTCTCTTCCCACGTGCAGAGCCAAGTGATCCATTCCTGACACACAGATCCTCGCTGGAGTGTTCTTCTCTGGGTTCTGGCTATTGGTTTTCCTGAGCACCCTTGTGGGCTCAAGATTGCAATTTTAGCTCTCTGTCATTCTCAAAGTGTGAAAAATGTTTTTTCTAGCTTTCTATATTTTAGGTGAAAATGAAACTAAATAAAAAATATATAGTAAGAACTCAACAAAATGACCATTAAGTTGCATTAATAGATCAAAACCTGTTAACATGTTTTAAGGAGAAAGACAATAATCTCGAGGGATGCAGTAAAAAACATTTGCTTAAATTTAAGACCCATCCATAATCACACTAATAACAATCAACAATAGAAAGGAACCACCCTGATGTGCTGAGGCTTACAAACAGGTAGACTATAGCGAACATCACATTGGCCTGTGGATGACTGAAGTTTTGTATTCTAAGATTTGAAGAGAGACAAGAATGTGTGCCATCACAACTTCTATTCAACATTGTACTTCAGTTCCCAATCAGACCAATAACTATAAAGAAAGCTAAATGATTTATACATGAGAAATAAATGACATGGTTATTATTCACAGATAAAATGATTATGTATACAAAATACAAAAATTCTAATGATAATTATTAGAAATTATACTTGAATTTAGCAATGCTGCTAGATACAAGGTTAATGTATTAAAATAGGCAGTAAAATTTCTGTATCACATTTGTAAGAACAATTAAATAAATCAGATACCTAGGAAATTCATTTAAATTTTTAATTTCTGGATGAAAAGTATAAAATATTATTAGGAGACCATTTTTAAAAACTTGAATAAATGAACAAATACACATTTTTCAAGGATCTAAAAGTTATTATACTATATCAGAATGTATAAATTAAATCTATTATTGATCGAAATGTTCTACTGAAATTGAAAAGTTGTCTATAAGTCATATATAAATGAAGATATCTAAAAGTATTCAAGATAGTTTTTTAAAGAAGCTGTATAGGGGATGGAGCGTTGGGTCAGCAGTTACAGTGTTTGCCTGGCATGAGAAGGACACGAGTTCGAACCCCAGCACCAGATACACAACAAAGTGACAAAGCAATGAAGACCACATGGGAAACTAAATAAAATTGATTCACTCTTCCTCCCCCTCTCACTGTAAAGAAGCAGGATACTAGCTCAATTATATATGAACTTGAGAAATTACAGTGTAAAAATAGAAAATGAAGCTAGTCACACAAGTTAGCCGCAGCAGTGGTCAGCTTCTTCATGACAAATCTTGCGTAGCCAAAGCCAAGCAATTGGTAAAGAAGGGACTTACAACAAGTGGTGCTGGATCCGTTGAATTTCCATAAAGAAAAAAGAGTGAGTCTTGATAACTACCTCACGTATGTGAAAGACTATATAATAACACTTGCAGTAGAAAACAGAACAATATAACCATTGCCTTGGGTAAGAGACATTTGTTAAATTGAACATAAAAAACATTAGCTTAAAGAAAAAAAATGATGATTAGACCACATTAAAATTAATAACTTCTGTTAATCAAACTCACCACTATTGGAATGTAAAAGTAACTACAGATTGGAAGAAAGCTTTCACAATAAATATATTTTAAAGTGATTTGCATCCAGAAAAATGAAGAACTCTAAAATCAATAAGAGAAAGACAGCTCGATTAAAATTGGCAGAAGGTTTGAGAAGCCACTCATATAAGGAAATGTGGCTGTCCATTCGAAATTTTCTGAATTGCTTTAGTCATCAGAGAAATGTTAATTAAAACCACAGTGAGAAACCACCACACGTTCTCCAAAAGTGCTAAAATAAAGAAGACTAAAAATATACTAGTGATGAATATGTTGAGGAACCAGAGCTCTCATGTAACAGTGGTAAATTGGTATGAGTATTTTATACAATTATATAGACAAAAGCAATGCAGACAAATACTTTGCTTATGTAGCAATTCCACCCCTACACATACACCCTGATGAAATGTAGTAGAATATTTCTAGTAGCTGTATTGAGAATAGCATACAATTGAAGAAAAGTCCAGATGGCCTTCTGAAGGAGGGTAATACCCATGCTGCATAGTGGGATCACAGGCTGATTTCTCTGGAGGAAGATACAGAGAAAGAGATTGGAGGATAAGATACTTACTAGGGATCAACACCCACAAAAAGAAAGGAAAGGAAATCTTAAAAAAAGCCAAATGGAATTTTAATGCAAGAACAACCAAACCTCAGTCCAGGATCTGAGTCATAAAGAATTCCTGACAGTTGTGTAAATTGGGCTCTCCCAGGACGGCATAACATAGGCAAAGGGTTTCCTGCAGCTGAAACAGAGTGAAGGAGGTGACTCTTGGAGGTTGTGTTGACAGTTCTCACTGCAGCTGGGCACTAGTCCTCCTTGAAGGAACCTCGGAGTAGCCCAACTTCACATCAAAATCTTATGGAACAGGTGTCAAATGGCAATAAATGTCACGTGAAATGCAGATGAATCTTAAAACCATCAGTTAAAAATTAAATGGCATAATTCCGTTTATACACAGTTCAAAAGCAGGGAAAGCTAAGGCTTGTTTTCAAAACCAGCATAGGTTACAAAGGGGAGTGGTTGGTGACTGAGAAGAATCCTGGGCCTTTTTGGGTAGTATTGATGTTCTTTGTGTTGATCGACTGCATCGTGCCTGGAGGCCGCTCACATTTTTATATTTAATTCAACACTATCCTTCAAGATATGTTCATATTCTCTATTCATGTTACATGCTAGTAGAAAACAAATAAGTAATTGATAGTTATGCCCCTCAACTACTTTCATGGAAAAGAAACCACAGGTAATGCAAGGAGATTTTTAACATTTGGTTTTAGGGGATTTTTAACATTTCTCATATTTAAGTGGACAAAATATTGGGAAATGTAGACAATCTAAGAAACATAACCAAAAGAGTGTGTATGCATTATATATATATAATAATATTAATGTATATATTAATATTAATGGTAATATTAATCCATATTTGAACCTTAATAAAAATACAATTTTTTCACATGCTCCTCCCGTCTTTAAGAATTTTCCATGTTAGACCACAAAGCACAGAAAAACCCAAAATCAACCCTCAATATTTCTCAGAGATTTAGATAACACAAATATCATTCTCTGATTACAATGAAATAAAACCACACATTAATAACATATCAGAAATGAAAAGGCCCTTCCATTGGTGAATAGAAATGACATTTTGAATCAGCAGAAATACAAAGCAAATCTGCAGACATTCTGGAAAATACAGTGAAACTAAAATGTATCAAAATTTATGGGTGATGAAATGCAGCTACAAAGCTTCCAACTCCGTTGGACACATAACCATGCTCAAAAACCTCGGAAATTAAGGCTTGCCAATATTTTTTTCTTCCTAAAATATTTTCCTTCCATTTTTTCTTAATTCACTCCCAATGTTTCTTTCAGATCCATCTGAAATTCATTATTTAATTGATTTCCACTCTTCATTCCCCAAAACTTTCTTTTTCTAATATTCACAGACGATGCTAGTGAATTGACTTAAATCATTTTGCTTAAACGGTTTGAGTGGGTAAAAGAATGCTTGTACATCTTTATTGATGTTTTAATTTTCTATTGTGTTGTATTTTATTTTTCAACTTTTCTTAAACCCATTTAAACCAGAAACTAGAGTTGAACACTCAATATAGTGCTTTGCTGAAAGATGGTATTTAAAATATATTTTTAATATTTAATAAATCAAAGATGTCTACAAGGTTTTTGCACATTTTATTCATCCAATTTTTATACTCTTAACACTTATGTTTCATAAGTAGAATTTTAAGATAAACAATTTACCTTATACATTCTACACCTTTCTATAGACTCAAGAATTGAACCACATAGAGCTATACACATCCTAACTCAAGTGAAAATTTCAATTTTAAGTAGGTGTTTATTAATTAGTCATTTTGAGAAGCCTTAATATTTTGGATGCAAGCAGCTGATATATCTTTCTCCCAGTGTCTATATTTACAATAATCATTGGTAGCAATTAAGATGGCTTAATCATTGATGAGTATAATTATTTCACTTATGAGTTTCTCTCTTGCATCTTTTATCCCCTAATGATAGACTGATAACTTTTAATGTTATATCCCATTCCTTTTTATAGCAGAAGCTCAGGTCAGCTCAGGTTGAATTTTCCCAAGTGCTCTGATAATTAGAAGAATGTTTCTGAAATGTGCAGGAAAACTACTGGTATAAAATCTAATATAAGTCAACATGCCAAAAACAAATGGTGGCAGTCTTCCAGAAAGAATTAAATTCATTGAATAGTTGTTAATAAGGTTTTTACTCGGGGGTAATTCTTCTCTCTCATTTCTTTTCTCTGTGTTAGCAACTCCAAATACAGCTCTCCCTAATGAGTTATTGAATCAACCAAGATAAAATAATATAAATGAGCACAAAAAAATTTCTATTAAATGATACAATCCTAAAGACTTTTGCAAACTCACTTATTCTCTGAAGTTTAAATTGTAAAAGAACACAGAAAAAATAAAGTTAATAAACATCTCCCTGGGATGAAATAATTATAAGGATGCATTAGTCATGTATAAATGTGGCCTTACTGAGGTGCAATGTTAACACAGTATAGACTGCAAGTAGGGAAGAAGAAAAAAAAACTGGTTATTTCATGCCACCAAATATAAAGTCATTTTTACAATAAAAGAGTTGATTTTATTATTTCATGCAAATTAATCACATGGCTCACAAGTTATCCATTTACAAGGAACACATTTATGTTGAGGTAATTTTTTTTTTTTTAAGAGAGAAGGACAGTGAGAGAGAGAGGGAGACAGACAGAGAGAATCAATTTTTATTGATTTTTCACATGGCTTAAGTTGCTTTGACACTTAGTTGCATACATGGGTTGCTGGGGTTTGAACCCGTGTACTTGTGCATGCAGGGCAAGCACCGTAACCACCGAGCCACCACTTCAGCCCCTATGTTGAGGTAATTTTTAACAGATACCCATCACTGCCAAGTAAGAAAAAAACATTCATCTTTTTTCTTCTTTAAAATGCACCCTGTGCTCTCACTGTTGGCATGAACTGGACCCCAAAAATGACTAAATTTTCAAGGAAGAAAATTATCTGAAGAATAAAATAAGAATGTTAAGTTTATTAAGTGAAAGAAAGTAATTTTAAAGATTTCTTTTTCTTGTCTATTACCAGTATGCAGAAAATAACCTGCAAGCTGAGTTTGGCAATGTAGCTCTGTGGTAGTTTGCCTGGTGTGTGTGAGGCCTTGGGTTCAATCCCCAGTACTGAAAAAAAAATTCTCCATCATGTAATCCTATATAGTTACAAGGTCACTAATTTTTTAAATCATTTACCCAGAATAGGTTAATGTGCTACTTATACTTTTAATAAGTTATTTTAGCCTCAAAATGATCTTCAGGCCCCAGACATTATTAAGGAGTTTAGACTTTAGGGCTAGATGGAACTGAGTTTGGGTTATTTCCTTGACCTTGTGTATTATATTAGAAAATGTTTTTACTATTCTGAGTTTCAGTTTTCTCATATGAAAAATGGTCAAAATAACAGCTATCTCCCAGTGGTATTCTGACAATTGAATAAGATAACATATTTAAAAGGTTTTGCAAAATGCCTGACTCATATACTGTACAATAAACAAAAACAAGTATTAACATAATTATCATTAACACTATCATTATTATGATACTATTACTATTATTATCATCATTATTACATCTGTCCCAATATCCCCTTTAGTCCTTACCAAATTGTCTTTCATTGTATCTGATAGTTCCTTTTTGAACTCTGTAAACCCCAGTGCACTGGGATTATAACCAGCAACAACAATGTAGAAGAGATAAAGTCTCCAACTCCACACAAAGGAAAGATAAGTCACTTTCTTTTATGCATAAGAAAACTACGTTTTTTAAGCTTCAGAAATTAGTTAACGTTCAACATCTATTTGATAACTAGAAGTCCAAACTCATTTTAAAATATTCAAATTATAAATTAGAATGCAATCATAAAATAGCAAAACACAAAAGGCACATATACCAAATATTTCATAAATGAAGTAAGTAGTCTGAAAGATATTGCTTAGTAACCTCCCTTCATATTGCCATAGACTACCAAGAATCCCACTTTTTGAAAGCATTGAATTTGGGAGCAATGCACTAATTACTCATAGAGCTCTCTTTCTTTGAAAATTTTAAGACATAGGGCCTGCTTCATGCCCTCTTGCTATATTCTGTTTCCCTTTTTCCTTAAAGCAATTCTGAGCCTTTGGAGACACACAGTTAATGAGATTATTAGAGTCTATTGTTTATTCATCAAAGCATGCATTGCTTTTGATTTTATACTGAAAACAAAGTACTCGCCTGTCAGAAAAGTAATACTCACAACATCAGATTCAGACACATGAAAATTTGCTCCATTAGTGTTACAACCTTATACAAGTAACTAGATCTCAAAGTTTCATGTATTTAGAAGCAGGCCATTTTCTCATTCTCTTCTATTCCTTTCTCTATAATCAACCAGACCACCTTTCTAGCTGTCTGTTTCTCTGAAAGCAAATCCCATGAGAAGAATTCAAGTATCAGGATTTTGCTTGGAAAGTGTAGAAAATAATTTCAGGAGAGTGGAGAAATGATAGGAAGAAAGAGTTAGAAGCTTGTAATCACTGTGTATAACTAGAATTTAATCACATGGAGAAATTATGAGAGATAATAAAATCATGTCTCAGGATTTTTGTATTCTGGGTCCAAGAAGAGAGAAACTTGGGATATTTGTGTACCAATTTCTAATGCTCAGGAGGTTAAGGTTGTGTCCCAAGGGTATTATTCCCTTGTACGTGGATGTGACCTTGGAGGTAGAGAGAGATTCATTTGAAGCCCTCAAATCCCAAGATGCACATCTTGGCAATCAAAATTCTGCAGCAGGTTGTTGTGGTAAGGTACAAATATTATGGACAGGGGACTCAACATTTATAGAACAGCTTCAGAGCATCTAAAAAAGATATATTAACTGTACAAATGTTACATAAGTGGCTGAGAAAGAGTAAGAAGTAGCCCAACTGGCCTTTTATTCTCTCCTAAATGTCATATTGTTATTAATAAGGATGACAAAAAGCATTTTTTAAAACAATCAGTATCTTTTCATTTTTTCATGTGTTATAAATTCATTTACAAGCAGATACACACTTCCACAATGCAGAGATCAGGAAATTACAAAAAAAAATGAGGGCTAGTTTAGAGAGGAGGGAAGTGAATTCTTGCCAATTTCAAAATGATAACAATTCTACTTCAATTTTTAAATTAATATTAGGCAAGTGAGAAACTTTTCATAAGCAAGCAGTTTAAACAGGACATATTTCATTTTTCTAGAACTTCCTAGTTTTAGACAAAGATTAGCATTTTTCCTCTGTGGGAAAATCCATAATAAGCTCCAATGGGCCACTTTCTATTTATACATTTCTATAATATTTAATAATCACAGATTACTTCCAAAATAATATTATGACTTTCTCTTCTTTGTCATGTTAGAATTTTTAATAAGAATAAGTAGATATATTTTCTGGAGCACAAAAAGAGTAACAAATTCATGGACAAATGTATCTGAAGTTTCTAGCACTTAATCAGCAGAACTGTAACTTGATTTAACGAGATAGCCAAGTTCATGAATGCTTGATGTATGCCATTTGACACCCAGAAGTTTGTTTTCGAGACTCATCAAATTTCAGTGACAGATTATACTGGCTAAAATAGGAATAAAAGCTTGTAGACTCCAAAATGATATTGAGACTCTCATGATATTAAAAAAACATCTCAGACTACTGAATGCAAACTGAACAACTTCTTCTCTAGATTGCACTTATACTTTATCATAAATATATATTTAAGCTTCAAAACAAACCCAGATTCTGTATTTTAAATGACCACATCAATTTAAGCATTCCAACGTTTAGTCTTCTCTTCTATCCCTATAACTATATCTACCCCAAGGTGGTTGACTCTGTTAACTGATGTTCAAATGGTGATAACTCCAAAATTAGACTCTATCGTCAATCATTCTATAAATAAACTTTTAAATGTAGAATAATTTTAGATTCACTGAAAAGTTACAAAAACATAGGGTTTTCCTTTCCTCCAATAGCCAGGCAGCCCTGTTATCATCTCACATTAAATGATACATTTGTTACAAGTAATGAACCACCATTGATAACTTCCCATTAACTGAACACCACATTTATTTGGGCTCCATGACTTTTTCCTCCTGTCCTTTTTGTCTATTATAGGATTTTCATGTTACTACACTGTTAGTTTTCATGTACCAGCCTCAGGGCTAGGCTGCTTCTCTGACTCATCTTGCTTTCTAAGATGGTGAGGTTTAAGGAACTCTGCTCAGGTATTGTGTAGAACAAGCCTCAGTTTGGGATTGTCTTTAGTTAGAAAAAAAGATGAGTGAATTTTACAGAGAAACATCAGGGGACGTGCCATTCTCCTAACAAGCAAGCGTACCAATGTCAAAGGACAGAACTCTGATACCCTTAACCTGATGAACCTGCTAAGGAAGTTGGCTGATTTCTCCACCGTAAAGTTTTGTTAGGGTTTTGATTGCCGCTTACCTTACTTTGTTTTTGGAAATAATGCACTCTGTTGTGACTTTGGCTATTGTGAGCTATTTTACGTTGCTTCTTCTGTTCCTTTGACATATCTCCATTGTTTTGATTTTTTTCTGTGTGTGAGTGTTGTTTTCACTTGCTTTATTATATTTTTGAACACTTCATCAATCATTTCTAAAACATCCAATTATTCCCACAAAGCAGGGCACAATGGACTATCCAGTGCAAGAAATGACACCAGAACAGTTTAATTAAGCACAAGGTGGCTTTCCCTAAATATGACATAGTTACTCTTCAATACTGCTTCTGCAGAGTACATGCAAAATTTGATGTTTGAATGTTTCAACACATTTGTACTGAGATATATTTTATTATGATTTGGCATTTACATTATTTCTGAAATAATTTATCTTTATTTATGTGGAATATATATTTTAATGGATTTTAAAAATATATAGGATATTCATTAATGATATTTACTATATTTTTATGATCAGTAATAACACAATTTTGAAAAATTGGTGGTCTGACAATAAGATATTTGATTTTAATATAATTGAGTATTTTCTAATTAAAAATTTTATATTCTGGGCTGGAGCCTTGGCTCGGCGGTTAAGACGCTTGCCTGGCATGCGCAATTACACAGGTTCACACCCAGCACCATGTACACAACGAAGTCTTAGAGCGATGAGAGCCATGTGAAAAACTGAATAAAAGCTGATTCTCTCTGTCTCTCTCTCACACTGTCCCCTCTTTCTTCTTAAAAAAAAAAAATATTTTCAAGACACACTGATGATTTCACGGATCTATATCCATTGCATTACATTCATTAGACATTTAAATTAATTAATTTGATAAAACAAAAAAATTAATCAGTTCACATAATTTCCCTTGAGTACCATGCCCAAGGCTGTCTCCATCTTAGAAGGCAGTTGCAATTTGTTTTTAAACCTTTTTCCAGTTTTCTTAATAAAATTACATAATTTTAAAAGAATCTAAAGAAAAGGATTGTTTTTCCATTGTAAATAACTTTTCTGTGACTGTTTTCATCTCTGAAATGTATATTACAATATTTTGCCTCATAAACTTTGGGGAGGATTATTTGCATTTAATATGATTTGAGTTTAGATCACTGTTGCTTTCTGCAGGCATTACCTAATATTTTAATTTTTGAACTATGCAAAGAATATTGTATAAATATTCATAACTTCTATTATCTTAACTAATTTTAAAAATGTATTTCCAGTGTCTTTATTTGGTGTCTATATTTTTTATTATTAAGAAATTTATTTGTTGAAAAATCAAACATGCTTCCAATGAAACAATATAATATATATATATATTTCTGAAAATAAGATTTACTCCCTAGAGCCCCCTGCTAATTACCCACCCTTATTTCTCCCTTCCCCCTCCTTCCCAATAGATCTCTATGAATGCCTTGGGTTGTGGGGTTGTGTGTCACTACCCTTTTTCAGAGCTTAATACGTGAGAGTTGACAACCTTTCACATTGGCCAGGGTCTAGCTCCAGCCTCCACAGATGAGTGAAGACATTGGACCCTTGGTTCTCTGGGTTATGCTGACTTCACTTAGCATGATTTCTTCCACAGCCATCCATTTACCTTCAAAGGCTACAGTACTATCGTTTCTAATCGTTGAGAAGAACTTCACGGTATATATGTCCCACAGTTTTTGGATCCATTCATCCAGTGAGGGGCATCTGGATTGTTTCCATACTTTAGCTATCATAAATTGAGCTCCTATGAACATGGATATTGCTGTGTCACTGTAATGTGCTGATTCTAAATCCCCTGGAAAAATGCCCAGGAGAAGAATAGCAGGATCATATGGTGGGCTCATCCCTAGTTTTTTGAGGATTCTCCACACTGCTTTCCAGAGGGGCTGTACCAGATTGCAGTTCCACCAAGAGTGTGCTAGTGTACCTATCTCTCCACAACCCCTCCAGCATCTGTTATTGTTTATTTTCTTCATTTTTGCCAATCTGATTAGCGTGAGGTGAAATCTTAATGTAGTGTTCATTTGCATTTCTCTGATTACTAGTGATTTAGAGCACTTTCTCATGTATTCATTGGCTTGATCAATGTCCTCTGTTGAGAAGCTTCTATTTAACTCTTTGGCCCATTTATTGATTGGATTGTTAGTGTTTTTGAGGTTGAGGTTTTTGATTTTGATTTTGTAGATTCTGGATGTGAGACCCCTTTCAGAAGAATCACAGGCCATGATTCTCTCCCATTCTGTAGGAAGCCTTTTGACTATTTTGATTATTTCCTTGGCAGTGCAAAAGATTTTTAGCTTTATGACATCCCATTCATTAATTTTTGACTTAACTTCCTTCACTTTAAGAGACATGTTGAGAAAGTCTTTGCCTACTCCCAAATGCTCCAATGTTGGACCTAATTTGTCTTCCATCAGTCACAAGGTAGCTGGTTTAATTCCTAGCTCCTTATCCATGCCTTCTAATACTTTTTATGTTCTATAAGATGAATATAATGTGGTTCATATAAAGAATTTCTTTAGGTAAATTTTATTTTAACTTCAGTGCTAACAATTTCAAATCTTGCTATCACTGTAATCCTTACGAAAGTTTCCTTAACAGTATTTTAAAGTGAAGATATACAAATATGTGGAAATATGATGAACAGTATTAAACTGTCATCTAACATGCCTATTTATATTCTTTTTATTTTCAGGGCTGAGGGCCTATTTGTATTCTAATATTTATATCAAAAAAAGGTACCAACATCAGATATACCTAAACTTTTCCTTTCTTGTCATACTTATTAGCAGATAATGATGTACCTTATAATGATATCCATACCTACAAACAAAATCAAACATGTTTTCATGTATTACTACTAGTTAGAATGTCATATTCAGTGAATTCTTGAGAGTTTTGCTTTTTTCAGATATTTACATTTTTATTTTTGACCTGCTATGAATATTTGAAATATGTCCCAGTCAATCCCAGCTATTTTTAACTTTTTAGATGATACTTCTTTTTGGATCAGAAGTTTATAATACATCAGTGTGACCTACTTTTTCTTCTGATTTGCTTTTCATATTGTACTTAAGACAACAGTGGCAATTAAAATGCTGCAAATTGTTCTATATTTTTTCTAATATTTGAAATACTATCTACACTTTTCTAGATTTCACCAGGAATTTAATTTATTTTGGTGAATACTTTATTACAGATTTATATTTGTTATTTTTCAAATAGCCCATTATCTCAAAATGATTGATTGCTTCTTCCTTCATTCTTTTTCCAGTTTTGCAAAAGGCCACTGTGATAATAAATTTTCACTTTTCTTAAGTCCACACTTACGTTTCACAAATTTTACTAAATTAACTTAACAATTTTCTAGCAGCTTTTCCCTATGCATAAATTTTATAATGTGTTTGTTGACAGCATTAAAACACCATACTAATTTCTTCATTACTGCCCTACATTTGTGTATGAATTAATAGAGAAATAACAAATTATAAGACTAAGAATTTGGCATAGTAACATGATATTTTCCTCTACTCATTCATTAATTCTGCTCATTCGTACAGTTTTACATTTCTGTTTGTGTAGGTTTCACACATTTTGATTAGTTCTATTCTAATTTATAATTGTTCTGCTATTTGAGATAAAAACTTCTTGATATTTCATTTTTGAATTAGTATTGTTAACACATAATAAACCTAATAATTTTATATTAGTAGGATACCTAATAATTTTGTTAAACATTTTTCTCCACTGATTCTATTGCAATTTCTAAATTGATAATCATATTTTCTACAAAAAAGATTTGTGTATTTTCTAGTACTTAGACTTTTATTTCACTTTTATATAATGTTTTTCAGTAGAGATATTGTGTTCTCTTATAATTGAATATTTGCCCTGCTTTTAACACTTCTTCACTGTGTGAGTTTTGCTGACAGTCTCTTAGTCTCTCTAGCACATACACATATTGGAAATGGATATTGAATTTTTCCAAGGATATTTAGGGCTTCATTTAAGATTAATACATTTTCTCTTTAATATATTGATGAGTATTTTCACCTCAAAATATTTTTTAAAGAGAGAGGTACAGTGAGAGAAACAGAGAGAAAAAGAGAAAAAGACTTTTATTTACTTTTTCACGTGGCCTTCGTTGCTCCGAGACTTCATTGTGTACGTGATACTGGGATTTGAACTCACGTACTTGCACATGCAAGACAAGCGCTGTAATTGCTGAGCAACTGCTCCAGCAGTTTCCCCAAATATATATTTTATATTGAATAATTTTTTATTGAAAGGAAAGAATGGAAATTTACTTGGCAATAAATGTTTTAGTATACCAATAGACTTATTTTAATAATGTTTTAATTAGGATTTATACATTCACGTGGATATAAAAGATTAACATATGACTTCTAAATTTATTTTGTTCTGGCTTGAATGAATTTAGTGGAATTAATTTATTTTCCCTTACATTTTATTTTTAATCATGACTTACAAAGTTTTGATATTAGGAATATTAGTGTCATAAAGCAAATCAAAATGCTTCTTATCTGGTTCCGTGATTTGCAAATTTTGTGCGGTCTGGAAATGAGCTGTTCTCAATGCTTAGATACTAGGCACCTGTTAAACCAACTGAGGCTAATAACCAATTCAAGTGTAAACCTATGACTACTTTTTTCTTTTTACATTGTTACAGATTTTTCATTTGGGGGGAGCAAATATTTACAATGTCAATATATGTCAAATATTAACCGTTGTAGCTAAAATAAAAGTACATTAAAACTAAAATGCTAACATTAATAGCTCTTCTAAAATATAAAAATCTCATAATTAAATTCGCTGTGTGGATTTTTGTACTTGAATCCAGACAAAATTGAGTGGAGGCAAAGATAGGGGAGGTGAGAAAGAAAACATCAAATTGATGGAGCTGGAGTTTTCAACGCTGCTTAAACAGGACTATTTTAATATCTCAGAAAATCATCACAAAATCTGTGTATGCTTTAATCTCCTCTAGGGGCAGGAAAAAGAGTGTCAGCCAGGCAAATTTGAAGGAAGCTATAGATAAAAATAAATAAATAAGTAAGTTGCTTTCTGGTTACTTCCAATAGACTTTTGCTCACCCCATAAGCCAGTTCCACTACAGTAGCATTATTAAAGTCTGCAGGCTACAACATTGACCACAGTGAAGAAAATGTATATAAACTAGTGTGAAGTGAAGTACATTTCATCTCATTTCCTAGCCCTTCCATGTTTGAGAACAGTATCTTTGCTTTATCATCATACCATTATTAAAGTAATTTTTCTAAAACAAATTAACTTCCAAAAATTAATTCAAATCTCCATCTCTAATGAAACAGATCTTTTTACTGAGTCTTGAAGTCTACAGTTACTGTTCTCATTCTTAGCTCAAATGTATTCTTCAAAAACTCAGAAAATACAACCTACATTCCCAATTACATGACCAGTTCCATTATGACCTGCTCTGTAATAGATGCTCCGTAATATCTGACATATGTATTACACACACACATATTCGTGCACACACACTCACACTCTCACACACACACACACTAGAGTGAACCATTTCCCTCTCAACTTTTTCAGTTCTGATATGATGTTGTATCCTAAGTTATTTAAGTTAGAATTAATCTGTCAAGTCATAATAACATTTCGTAATTCAACCAGTCTAAATCATAGAGGTCCTGAGTTTGTTATCTTGATTTCGTTTTTCACCCTTCTCTGAGGAACAATTGATGGAGATCTCCTATTTACTTATGCTCGTGATAATGTAGATGTGAAAATACCAAAATTATTAAGCTAAAATTTCCAAAAAGAAAACCCAGTTTGTGCACAGGTATAGAGACATGATTATGTGCAGGACGGGAGGGACCTGAATACATCATCATTTTCCCCCTTTAGAAACCTGGGACCTCTTAGCCAATGAAAGTGTGGACTCATTAGGACTGGTCAGCATTTTCGTGAGGAATATTTATGCATTGTTTCTATTCACTTTCATACATTTCTACTACCAAGGGTAAAAAGACCAATGAGCTGCAATGTATTTTAATTTTATTTTTATCCTGATTCTTCATGAACATAAGGGAAGGAGGAGGGGGACTTCCAGCACTTCACACATTGAGCCTATCATATCTTAGGGCTCCGCAGCATGAGAGGTAGAGGCATAGTCAGATTTTTATAACTCTGTTGCCAGATTTTGACCATGTTGTTAATGCAGCCAATGGAATTCAGATGGAAGTTTTAATCTATCAGGGAATTTTCAGTACCATGTAAGACCACTGATATATAGCCAAGTTCTGGGGCGTAATAATTCCGCAGGAAGGATTCGTGAGTGTTGAGCAACACACTGCTGACTCCCCAGTGTAGGAAAAGTGAATTTTCTTGACTTGTACAGAAATACAGCATATCTACCTGCTCTCCACCGTTCAGCTCAGAACGAAACACAAACAACACAAACAACTTCGACTAAGTCTGAACTGACTGAATTGTCTTGAGTGTTTTGAAGAGAAATGCTGCCAAGTAGAGTTAAGCAGCTCATGCGAGGTGGTCAAGGATGTGTGAGAATTTTCTTGAACGGGTTTGTTTCTTTCTGGTTTTTGCATGTTCAAATATAGAACATCTCTAGCAAAGATGAATTCCAAAATGAATATTAAATTTGCAAAAGTGAAAATAAGGAAACACATTTAAGGACAGAATTCAGAAGGTTTCTTCTTCATCTAAAAAACTGTAATAAAAGCCTGTAAGAAATATGTTGACTCATATACAGAAAAGCAATATAATAACACAAAATCTATCATTAGAGTAAGTTTTTATGGAGACTTCTATATCCTCCCACATATCCTATGTGGTAAACTATACTATATGCTAACATTAACATTACAGACTTGATCATAGTTTAAATGAAGGATAGAGGTTAAAAAGGACAAAATTATTTTCTCTGAATTGGTTCAACTGTATTAAAAATAAATCATTGAACGCATTCCTTTTCCTGAAGCATTAAAAACATTTTTGAAAATTAGTTTAAATATATCTAGAAGCAATATGACATTTAAACTAAAGGTCACCTAAAGTTATGACTCCTCACAACCTGAGTCTGTATGTCTGTCTGTCATCTCTCTTCTATGTTCTTAATGGACTGAATGAAAACATTATTAAAAATATTGTCCCAAACCAAAGAAGAGATGGAGTTAAAATTTGCCTTGTCTGTTTTTTAGCTATTTTTTATTTTGTTAGACTACGAAAGGGCAATGTAATTTTAAGGGATCTGTATTCTTTGTAAATGTAATGCTAATTCAGCTTCTAAAAGCTCTTCATCAGACCTATGGATTCAGGGACATGGATTTATGAACAGTCTGGGTTCACAGAATGCTAATCCCAGCCCTGCTAGTGATTTATGGCATGGAACTGGGCAAACTGCCTAACATCTCAGTTTTCTCATCTACTAAAAGGAAACAATAAAAACACGTCCCTTGAAGAAGTTGGGTGTGGTTCAACTAGTCAAATGTATTAAAGCATTAGGTGATCACCTTTCCACAAATCATGCCCATGTGGCACATCCTGGTTCAGATTCTGCAAGATTCAAGTGAAAAATTTTTAAAGCTTGCACTTAATAAATCAAAACTTTTGCTCATTCAGTATTTATCAAAGATGCACACTTAGTAAGGCCTTAAAATGCCAGTCACACTCCTGTCCCCCATAGATATACTCATACACATATCTATGCTTGTTTGTTGAATGCCAAGCCGCGAGCAGTTATTGACCCAGGAGGATTAAACGTTAGTGCAAGTAATTAGAGAAGTGACATTAGGCCACATTTACAGTCCTGGGTAGTCAGGAATGACAATGTCAGCTGAAACAAGAACAAATGAATGAAAGCCAGTAGCTCATAGAAGCCTCTAGAAAGCTGAGCACCTGCAAAACTTAGATGTAAACCGCAGCCCAGCACAAGACTGCAATGGAATTTTGAAACAATTACTGCCTGCTTTATCCTAACAGCAGTCAGTACTAATAATACGATTCCTGAGCCCAGTCAATAAACTCACGGTAAATGTTATTTTCCCATATGTGCCCTTTCATGGGAGAAAATTACAGTAAAGCCATCTTTATTAGAGTAGGGTAAACATCTTATTACAGAGAATATGCTGTCATTTACCAGGCACTTAAACTGGTCACACTTACTTTGTTCAAATAAAAAGTATAATTTTCTAATTAATTTTGAAGAGCTATACTTTTCACCTATTTTGTTTTCAACAAATATTTTAAATAACCAATCTTTAAACATCTAATTAAAAAAGAAAGAAATCTCAAAACACTCTTAAAAATGGATGATTAGTTTGGTTTCTAACTTGTATTGGTTTCATATTTGAATGAGAAATGTATTTGTGCTTATAACACATCAAATTGGATTTTTTTAAAGAGAGAGGGTCAATCAGTGAAAGAGAAATAGAAGATCAATTTTTATTAGTTTTTCTTGTGGCCTTCGTTGCTCCAACACTTTGTTGTATTTGTGGTGCTGCGGTTTGAACCTGCGTACTCCCACATGCCAGGCAAGTGCCAAAACCACAGAGCCACCACTCCGCCTTTGAAATTAGATTTTCAAGAAAAACTTTAAAGAACATATTTCAGTGAATTTTCTACATTAAAATAGTTTTTCCTAACAATAAGACTTTTCCCAGGGAGAAACGCCAATCAATGCTTTTAAGGATGTTCAGAATAAATTTGAATAAGTGTTCTCATTTATTATGGTCAATTTCAAAGAATCAGTAAAAATCAGGATTCAGACTAATAAGTATCATATACATAGAAATATAAAATATAAATGTACATTTTAAATAATTTATTGCAAAAATGCAGCACAATACAATTTAAATTGTAAAATGATTTGTGACATTAAATAATATTGGACAAACATACATATGCTTGTAAGTATGTGTGTGTGTGTGTGTGTGTGTGTGTGTATCCAGTATAAAACATGGTATACCTGCTATCCACTACAGATCATCATCGCTGCCTAGCAAACCAATCCAAAACATAGTGGTTTAAACAAGGAAAATCATTGTTGACCATGAGAATTTGGATCTGCTCGGTGGTTCTCCTTATCTGTGCTGCACAAGACTGATCTCAGCTGGATTTGCTCACACATCTTCAATCAACTGATGGGTCAGATGAGGCTGGCTGTTGTAGCATGACCTCACAAGGATGATTTGATGTCCCTGGGCCATGTGTTCTCTCCTGCACCATGGACTTGGTCAGATTTGTTCTCACATTAAGGCAGCAGTCCAAGAGAATGAGCAAAATCAATGTGCTCTAGGCCTGCTTTCAGACCTGCCACCCCATTACTTCCTCCATACTCTGCTGGCCTAAGTCAGTCACAGGTCATTTAAAATTCAGAGGGGAGAAATACAAATTCTACTTTGTGATGTAAGGGGCTATAAAATCACACATATGGGGAAAGAGAATGAATGGACAGGGCCATTTTTACAATCAATTGATCACAATGTCTAAATTTCAAGTAAAGAAACTGAGAGAAATTTAAAAATGTGAAGAAATACAGAAGGAAATCTCTTAACCACAAACTAAATGTTATGGCTTGAAATCTAGAAATGTTTCTGCACCTCAATATCTCTGAGGTTGCAAAAATTGTCCTAAAACTCTTTAAACCTAATCTAGTGTCAGTTGCCAAACTAGTACTTAAAAAAAGCTTAAAATAAATTACTATTAGCACCACAATACAAGATGAGACACAAGAGAAATATCCATTTAGTTTGCTAGGAAGGGGTGGAAAGTTTATACAACACAAGGATTTCAGTACAAACAATCTCAGCATCTGCAGTGCCCTACTGCTAGAAAACAATTACAATAATTTTTACTTCATTAATCTGCAAACCTAATTATTTTCACAAAATATCCTGGCAGTTTCAACTTACTTCTGGCAAATATTTGTATCTTAAAGTAATAGGTTGCTTTTCCTTGCAATTTAATTACCTCCATAAAGCATACATTAATTGAAAAATATATGAAGTAAATTAAATAAAGCTGAATTAGCTCTAATTAAATAAAACAAATTACATCTTAGAGTAAGTCTAGCTATTTATGTACTTATAATTCACAAGATGTGATGCACTCTACTACCAATGATCCTTGACAGACAATAGGGTTACCCATCCTAAAGTTGAAAATACCCTAAGTCAGGCTGGAGGGGTGGCTCAATGGTTAAGGTGCTTGCCCGGCATGTGCAAGTACATGAATTCAAACCCCAGCACCATGTACACAACAAAGTCTCGGAGCAACGAAAGCCACATGAAATATTCGATGAAAATTGTGTCTCTCTTTCTCTCTCTCTCTTAAAAAAAAAAAAAAAAAAAACAAGAAAGAAAAAGAAAAGAAAATACCCAAAGTCAAAAAGGCATTTAGTACTGACTTACTGAACACCGTAGTTTAGCCCAGCTTTCCTTAACCATGCTCAGAATGCTTACATTATCCCGAAGTTGGCCAAAATCATGTATTGCAAAGTATATTTTATAATAAATATTATACCAGGAGTGATAAACAGAATGCTTGTATAGCTACTTATCATTGACATATGGACAAGGAGTATTAAAGTGTGGTCTATACAGAATGCATATCACTGTACCAGTGTGAAATTGAAAAGCGTAAATTAACCATAGGAAACTGTGGACCTTCCATACGTGAATGGAAATTAAACAAACACCTTATGGAAACATTCATACATTTCAACTGGAAATGCCAGTGAGCAAACTCAGGGAGATGAATAAACACTTTGTTTGTTCTTATTGTTTGGTACCAGGGATTGAACCCAGGGGCGCTTAACCACATATCCAATCCTTTTTATTTTATATTTTGAGACAGTGTCTCACTAAGTTGCTTAGGGTCTTGCCAAATTGCTGGGGCTGGCTTTGAACTTGTGATCCTCCCGTCTCAGCCTCCTGAGCCCCGTGGATTACAGGTGTGCTCCATGGTGCCCTACAAGGATAAACACTTGAGATACAGAACTTACTTTCACAGGGACTTAACATTAAGACATATTTTCCTGAAGCTGAAAGGTGGTATCACAATATAAATCAGTTACCTATTCATAAAAGAGTATCCCAAAATTTAGTAGCGTAAAATGACTATTTATTTGCATAACAGTTCTAGTGGGAATTCAGGCCAGGGTCTGCACCAACGCTCTCCTGCTCATGGGTGATTTCCCTCACATACTTGTGATGGGTTGCCTATGAGTTATCATCGTAAACTTGGCTGGAGTCTCTCTCATGTTTGAGGCTCAGCTGCAACAGCTGGCCAACTCCATTGCGATCTATGCTAACTTTCTTTCTTCTGCCCCTCTAGAGCAGGCTTATGAGGATGAGAGACACAGGGGGCAGAAAACAAACATTCTGAGGCCCAGGCTTGGAACTGGGACCTATAGCTGCCAGCTTATTGTATTGACCAAATCAAGACACATAGCTAAGCCAGGTTATAAAATAGGAAACAGAATCTACTTGAGAAGAGCTTTGAAGTCATTTTCAAAATGAAATCATATAGGTGAAGAAGTTTTTCAAAAAGTTTAAAATAGTAGTTTGCATTCTTTTGGCTGGCAAATACGATATTTTTTGATGAACCCAGAGGCGCCTTTCCATGTAACTACATCTCCAGTCCTTTCAACTTTTATTTTGAGACAGGGTGTTGCAAAGTTGCTGAGGATTTCAGTACATTGCTTAGGCTGTCCTCAACCTTGTGATCCTCCTGTCTCAGTCTCTTGAATTGCTGGGATTATACATGTGCATCATTGTGCCCTGTGGGCAGGCATATTTTGATAAACTAGAAATAAGTTTTCTTTGCCCAAGTTTTTCTTTACTTAACACTATACTAAGAAGATGTCCGCAGGTTGCTATATAATCTTCAAAAATAAAATAGACCCTAATAACATTATTTTTTTCTTTTTTTATTGAGAAATTTATTTGGTGAACAATCATATAAATTTTAACAAAATAATATATGATGTATATTGCTTCTGAAAATTGGATTTATCCCCAAGAGTGCCCCCCCAATGACCCACCCTTACCCTCCTTTCCCTTTCCCACAACATCTCTAAAACAAGTATTAGTTTGTGTAACATTACAAGATATCTGGATTCTTTTGTTTCTGCAACATTTAGTTGTACATGTGGTGCTGGGGTTAGAACCTGGGTCCTCGCACATCCCAGTCAAGTGCTGTACCTCTGAGTTACTGCTCCAGCCCCCCCAATAACATTCTTCATATATATATGAAAGAGGGAGAGAGAGAGAGAGAGAAAGAATCAATTTTATTTAGTTTTTCATGTGGCTTTCATTGCTCTGACAATTTGTTGTGTACATGATGCTGGGGTTCAACCCTAGTCCTTGTGCATGCCAGGCAAGTGCAGAAACCACTGAGCCACCACCACAGCCCCCGACATTCTTAAGGTTCATCAATTTGCTATTGTTGAATTTGTTAAAATTGATTCTGGATAATTAGTCTAATTTCTTATCATTCCAAATAATGATGTTATAAACAAATACATTTGGATATATGAATATTATCAGAATTATTTTGCTGGGGATAAATAACCATATGTGGGATTGAAAATTAGCATATAAATCATTTTAAGGATGCTTGAGAAGTATGGTCAATTTGTTTTTCACTGAGTTAAGCATATCATCTCCACCAATCTGTATGGGTATGTTTTATTCCAAGCTCACAGCACTGAATAGTGTGATATTTTTAATTTTCCCTAATCTAGTATGCAAAATTTTTTATGTAGTTGTTTAATTTGCAAATGTTTAACCACTAGTGAATTTGAATACATTTCTTTACATCACCTACCTTGGAAACTTAACAAATTACTTAACCTTGATAAGGCCAACAAAAATAGATTAAAAAAATACACACTTCAGAATGAGAGAGCATGTGTATATATAGCTTTAGCACAGTGCTGGGAAAGTAGTGCTCATAAAATGTTGAATATTAATTTTTATGTTACCATTATTTTTAATACTTTTCTCTTGTAGCTTTCTCTTCATGTTTGCTCATTTGTTTTTTAGAGAATATAATGTTCTTTAAGCAATTTGTATGAATATTTCAATACATTAAAATGTTGACCTTTTCTCATAATTCTAAAATGTTCCCAATTTTTCATTTTCCTTATCCTATATATGATATTTTCTTGAAAATATAATCACATTTTTTTGATTTATAAATTCCAAATTTATAGGACACAGATATCATAGGGTCTTGCTTACCACTGCGATGAAAGAATATTTTCACAAAGCCTTATATTTCATAAAAGATTTTCATCTTCAAGCTTGGTATAGTATTCACTATTTCTACTAATGACATAGATGCTACACTCATCAACTCTGTGCTTGACATGAAACTAGAAAGTTAAATATCATTTAGACATCAAATCTTGGATGCAAAATGATCATGACAAGCTGAAATGATGCATCAAAATTCAGTTCAGCAAAAATTTATTGAATGTCAGTAATGGGCAAAATAATATATTTAATAGGGAAAATTATTTGTACTTGACTCCAAATAAGCAAGGTATACATTATGACAAGAACACTCTTCGCATTTGTGCATGGGCTAAAAATAAATTAATTAATCTAAGTGATACTATTAAGGTATATTATAGAAACTAACGTTTATCTAGGACCAAATAGTTCAGAGTCTGCTTCTCTACATTGGAATTTCTCAGTCTCAGCATTATTTATATTTTAAACAGATAATTCTTTGCTTTGAGTGTTTTCACTGTACATTGTAGAATTTTAGCTACATCCCTAGCTTTTAGGTACCAATAACATCCCACACTATCACAAGAAAAATGCCTACAGACATTACCTGTTGTCTTCTGAAGGACAAAAATCACTTTCATAGAGAACCACTAGTCTACATCTGCAAGTTCATCAGTGCCCCTAGAAACTACTCTTATAGACTTTAACAAATGGGTGCTTGCAGACAAGGAGAGGCCCAAAATAGCAAAGGGTGCCGTAAGTGTATCCAAAGAGGAATATTACTTTGTTGCTTTTTAATGAGCACGTCTGCAGAGTAAGTCTTCGACATCACATAATAATAGTTTAAAATCTTCAAACATGTTTTATATATGAAAGCACTATCAGAAGTTAATTCATCTACCACCATCTTCAATGTTACCACCAAATGTCAGACACTGAGCATGTAAGGGTAAAAACAAGAGCTTCTGCCTCAAACATTTAGATGTCACTGAAGAAAATAGCCATAAAATAACTGTTTTTAAATAAATATCTACTCAATCTCTGTTGTACAAAGTGCT
The DNA here is from genome assembly GCA_004027875.1 of Aplodontia rufa. Taxonomy (NCBI): domain Eukaryota; kingdom Metazoa; phylum Chordata; class Mammalia; order Rodentia; family Aplodontiidae; genus Aplodontia; species Aplodontia rufa. Next base: position 9,264 of record PVKS010021975.1, on the reverse strand, counting down.
CTTTGGAGACACCTGTGCTAAGATCACATATCACAAGAGACTGAAGGCTGACACATGACAATCCCAAGATAGGTGACACTATGTGGGCTTCTAGGACCTCAGAAAACCCAGGCACCCTAAATAAACTAAAAGAGGTGAAGAGCTGAGCAAGTTTAACTTGAGATCATGCCAGAAATTATGAGTGTCAGTTGAATTATAAAATAAAATCATAGAAGGATATTAAGGAGGGAAGAAGACATGATCATATTTTAATCTTCAATGACTGTAACAGAGATGTCTTGTAAAGCGTCGGCATGCAATATAACACAATACAAGCAAAACAACTTTCAACTCTCTTCTAAATCCCATTTTTGCTATAACCTTGTATTTTCTTCAGTGATCAATATATGGAAATCAAAATTCTCATATGCATCCCTCATCAATTATGTAAGTAGTTTTGAAAAAGGACTTTAAAAAGGCTTTTTTTTTTTCAACAAAGGTATTTGTTCTGGGGGCTGGAGCAGTGGCTCCGTGGCTATAGTACTTGCCTGGCAGGCGTGAGTAAGTTCGAACCCCACCACTGCCTATACAACAAAGTCTCAGAGCAATGAAAACCACATGAAAAACCAAATAAAATTGATTCTCTCTCTCTTTCTTTGTGTGTCTCTCTCTCTTTAAAAAAAAAGAGATCTGCTCTGATGTCCAAAATATTTAGTCTTTGTTTTTCTATATTATATATAATTAATAACCTTATAGGAAGTTGCAATATCAACCTTGATCTCTGTTAACAGCTTTGGCATTGGCCATTCAGTACTAAAAGCACATCTGCTATCATTACTTTTAAACTTTTTTCTTAATTATTTTTAAAGATATATCATAGTATATTTTGGTTTTGAATCTTTGATATTTTATTTGCTTGTAATTGGCAGCAGTTTACGCTTTTATCAATAAAAATTTGAAAGGAAACAGGTAAACACTTAACAATATTACTGAAGGCCCTTGAGATTTTCTCTTTGATACTATGAATTTAATTAAATACCAAAATTGATATCCCATTGGACCTCCATATTCTTGAGTTCCATACCCATGAATTCAACTAAACATGGATTGAAAATATTTCGGAAAAGTATCCTTACGTAGGGAACATACAAAGACTTTCTTGTCATTATTCTCTAAAAATACAGTTTAATAGCTATTTGCACAGCATTTACCTTATAATTGGTATTATAAGTAATCTAGAGATGATTTAAAGTATACAGGAGAATATGTGTAAGTTATATGGAATTACTGCCCATCCTATGTAAGACACTCGAGCACCTGAAGATCTGGATACCTGTGGGAGTCCTGCCACCAATCTTTCCCAAGGACAATGAAGTATGGCTACATATAATAAATACATACATAAATGTTTGTGTATGTGGATTGGATCTTAAATGCCCCCTCCAAAGGCCCAGGTGTTGAAGCCTTGTTTCTCAGGTTGGCACTGCAGGAAAGCAGTGGTACCCTTGAGAAATAGGGCCTAACGGGTCTAGATGTTGTTGGGAGTGGGCATTTGAAGGGGATTGTGGAACCTCCACCTGCTTCTCTATCTCTTTTTCTTCTGGGCCATGGAGAGAATGCCTTTGTTCTGCCATGTGCTCCTGCCCTTATGGGCCACCTCCCCAAAAGCAATGGCTAAGTGATCAAGGACTGAAACCTCTAAACTGTAAGCCAAAGTAAATTTCTTCTCTTTATAAATGCATTTTCTCAGCTGTTTGTCATAATGATGGAAAATTGACTGAAACATATTCACAGAACTCATTTGTACATGAATATAGTGAATTTTGCATACACCTTAAGAAAAATACATGATGTATTTCTATCTTATATTTCTACATAAAAATTTACTTCACTAAACCTTGTTTCAAAGTTTATATTTACATTTTCCTTTTCAGTAAAAATTCCTTATTTTCTTTTGATTTAGAATATAAAACCAAGTGTATCACGTTAAAACAATATCACTGGCTATGGTGGTTCACATCTGTTAGCTACTCAGGAGGCTAAGGCAGGAGAACTGCTAGTCTGAGGCTGGCCTGGGCAACTTGGCAAGAGCTTAAATCAAAAAATAAAAAGTGCTGAGATGCAGCTCTGTGGTACAGCAACCCAAGGTTTGATCTCCAGTACTGCAAAAAACAAAAAAAAAATATATATATATAATACTACTAAAAATGTTACTAGTAGAGTTCTCTGAACTTTAAATCTAAATATTAATTCACTTTTTTACAGGATAGTGTCAGAGTTCATGAGTTTAATCTGAATCTCAACTCTTTCTGATTAAGATAATCGTAACTTTCTTAAATGAAGTTTTAATGACTCCTTATAATACAAAAGTGTTATCTGATTAGAATCAAATATGCAAATAATATACTGTCCATTTCCTTTTTTTTTAATGGCCATGGCATTTTTTCCCACATTTCTGTTGGTGCACTATGGTTATACATAGTGGTGGGATTTGTTGCTCTATATTCATACATGCACACAATATACAATACAACAATATAATCTGGCCAATATCATTACCCAGCTCTTCCCCATCCTTCCTCCCCTCCTGCAACTAGGTTGCTTTCCTCTACTGATCTCTCTTTGACTTTCATAAGATCCACTTCCATCTTTCTTTCCCTTTTTCCTCTCTAGCTTCTGCATACGAGAGAAGACATACGAGCCTTAACATGAGTTGACTTATTTCACTTAACATAATGGTCCCCAGCTCCAACCTTTCCTGCAAATGACACAATTTCATTTTTCTTTATGGATTAAAAAAAGCTCTTTTGTGTATATATACCACATTTTCTTTGTCCATTCATTTGTTGGTGGATACTTAGTCTGGTTCCATAGTTTAGTTACTGTAAATTGTGGTGCTGTAAACATAGATATGCATGCATCTCTGTAGTATGAAGACTAAGTCTTCAGGATAATTATCAAGGAGTGGTATAGCTGGGTCATACGGTATCTCCATGCCCAGCCTTTGGAGGAACTTCCATACTGATTTTCACATTGGTTGAACTAATTTACAATTCCACCACTAGTGTGAAGGTGTTCCTTTTCCTCTGCATTCCCTCCAGCATGTATTATTACTTGTATTCTTGATGATTGCCATTCTGACTGCTGCAAGAAGAAAACTCAGAGTAGTTTTGATTTGCATTTCCCTAATTGCTAATGATGTTGAAAATTTTTTCATATATTTATTTATTTGTCATTGGTATTTCTTCTTTTGAGAAGTGTCTATTTAATTCATTTGCTCATTTATTAATTGGATGATTTGATTTTTTTGGTGGAAAGTTTTTTGAGCTCTTTATGTATTGTAGATCTAAATCCTCTGTCAAAACAGTAGCTAGCAAAGATTTTTCTCCCATTCTGTAGGTGTTCTCTTCACACTCTTAATTTTTCCCTTTGCAGTGAAGAAACTTTTTAATTTGATGCCATCCTATTTATTAACTCTTGGCATCATACTCTGAGCTTTAGGGGTCCTAGTGAGAAAGTCTCTGCCTATTCCTATATACTGGAGTGTTAACCCTATTTTTTCTTCTATGGATGGATTGCACAGTTTCCAATCTAATTCCTAGGTCTTTGATCCATTTTGAGTTGATTTTTGTTCAGGGTGAGAGATAAGGATCTAGTTTCGTTTTTCTACATAAGGATATCCAGTTCCCAGCACCATTTGTTAAAAAGGCTATCCTTTCACCAATGTGTTTTTGGCCTCTTTGTCAAGGAACTGATTGCTGTAGTTGTGTGGGTTTGTCTCTGTGTCTTCCATTTTGTAATATTGGTCTATGTATCTGCTTTTAAGCCAGTACTATGTAGTTTTCTACTACACCTCTTTAATAGAATTTGAAGTTAGCTATTGTCCTGATTGCAGCATTGCTTTTCGACTTAGAATTTCTTTGACTAATCTGGGTCTTTTATTCTTCCAAAAGAATTTTGAGACTGTTTTTTTTTCTTCCTAGTTCTGTGAAGAAAATAGGTTTGCATTGGGATTACATTAAACCTGTATATTGCTCTTGGTAGTACAGCCATTTTGACAATGTTAATTCTGCCTACCCATGAACAGGGGATGTCTTTCCATCTTCTGAGCTCTTCTTCAATTTATTTCTTCAGTGTTCTATAGTTTTTGATCATTTAGTTTTGAACTTTTGTATCTCTCTTGTGGAGCAATCTGGGGCTTTAGTATCAAACACAGAACAGTTTAAATCTTTGAGGAACAATGGAAAATGATTTTCAATTTCCCATTTTTTTTGCCTTACTACACTTGGTAGAATCAAAGCTGATTTATCTAACTAATTGGATAGAATGTAAATGTACAGTTTTCCAAAAAGGGCACACATTTGTTGTGTAAGATTCTGATGAAAAAAAGCAATGTTGGAAAAGTGCCCCTGGTAGATAACCAGAATTAATTTTATTCCTCTTAAGGAAGTAAATTTTGTTTGTAGCAATCAGTAACACTGGAATAGCCAAGTGTTACTTGTCATTTATGGAATGAAATGACATAGAAAAAATAGCTTTATTTTGAAGACCAATAAGAAGGTACAAACATCAAACAATTCTGTTATTGTCCATCTTACTTCAATCTTTTCAATTCCAATAATCCAGAAATGAAATACTATAGCAACCTGAGAGTTAAGTAGAGGCAGAGTATGGCCATGGTCTATGTTGAGATTGATGTCCCATCCAACCAGGAACATCATCGAGCTGCTTGCATTGTCTCTCAGGTAGCTCCTCTCACCCAAAACAGGTAGTCACCAGGCCCTCAGCCAGACACACAAGTCCTTCCATGCTCTCAACACTCCCTCATTCTTCAACCTTACCTTTCATCTCAAAACCTTCAAAATGTGTGCTTTCCCACTAACATGAGGCATTATTACATGATATTAAGGCACTGTAGCTACTTCAAATCCAGAATATCCTAGCTTGTTTGATTAATCTTCATTATGCTATTTGTGTACCAATAACTACAAATGTTCTTTGATCTCCATTTTGATAATTTAATCTATTACTCTGAATTATTTCTTTTCCTTAAACTTAACTACATTTTTGTATTATTTTATTTACATGTTTAAAATCTAAACTTTTTGAGAGAAAGGGAATGAACTTCTTCAGAACAGAACATTTTGAAAGATTATTCAATGTGGGAGTGTGTGTGTGTGTGTGTGTGTGTGTGTACACATGTACACATGTGTATATATATATACACATGTATATATATGTATACACATGCACATGTATATATGTTTATATATGTTATATCTTCTAGGACAAAGAGGAGGACAGAATTTTTATCTTTTTCATTTATGCAGTAGGCTATCCATAAATATTTCTTGACTAAATAAATGAATTCATTTTAGTTTTGTTTACCTTCAACACAGAACCAGGGACAGAGGTTTGGATACAAGGATAGATGCTCCTCAACTTATATTTGGATTAAACCAAAACTCATTGTAAGTTGAAAATATCAAAAGTTGAAAATGCATTTAATATACCTAACCTCCTGAACATTAAAGCTTAACAATGCAGTGTTCTGTAGAGTATCCGTTTTTCACTCTTCTTCTTTTTTAATTTTTAAGAGAGGGACAGTGAGAAAGAGAGAACAAGAGAATCAACTGTATTTAGTTCTTCATGTGGCTTTTGTGACTCCGACACTTCTTTGTGAACATGGTCCTGGGATTAGAACCCACATCCTTATTCATACCAGACAAGTGCTGTAACCGCTGCGCCACCGCTCCAGCCCGATTTTTCACTATTGCGTTCCTGGAAGCTGGGGCTCACTTGGAGAGAGTATGGTACCTCATTATTGGTCATCCCAGAAAAGATCAAAATTCAAGCTGTGAATTCTAATGAATGCATATTGCTTCAACAACCATCTGAAATAAAAAAAATTGTATATTGAATCATTGTGATTCAGGGGCCTTTTGACATTTTCTGGAGACAATCCTGGGACATCCAGTAGGAGAGTGAATAAGAAAGATAGAAAAAAGAGAGCAGGAATTAAAGAGTATGTCATCAAGCTACTTACCGCTGTGGATGACAGCAGTTTCATCTTAAAGGAAAATAGAGAACACATACCCTAGAATTATGCCATCCAACAGGTTAGGGAGATGAGGTATTAATAGACTGTCTCCGTCAATCATTAAGTGGCAGCTGTTCTTTGGGAAGCTTTTCTCAAGCATTCTCAGCTTGACACATAGGACCAAAAGAGGGTTTGTGTCCCAGAGGAATTCCTCAGGTACAGAAAAGAAGGTCTTGGCAGTTGGAAATCAAATGAGTTCCCTGAGAAGGTGAAGGCCAAAGGACCTAGGCAAGGTGCCAAAAAGCATTTGCTACAGGATTCTAAAGGAGTTATGTGAGATATTTTATATGATGAGCATAGTTATATGTAATGTAATATAACATGTACTCCAGAATTTTCCAAATCTTTCCATAGAAAACAAGAGCGATTTACTCTATAGGTAGAAAATAATAATGAATTCAGAATTTCACTTAGCCTATCTGAATAATGGATTTGCTTTTTAGTTTCAACTTAGACCTATCTCATACTTGATTTTGATAAAACAGAACACACATCTTAAGTTGTTTAGAATGAATACCAGTTTGACTCCGAAGAGTTGAAGAATTTAGTTGTGCAAGTGTTCTTAATATTAGCCAGATGTTTGAATGGGTTCTCACTTCATGAACTGATTCAAAAGCTCCAGGCCAAGAAGACAATTTCCACAGAAAGTGTGGAAGGAAGTTAATGAAGCAAAACAGGTAATGAAGATGGGGGTGGGGGGAAAGTCTGTAAACTTCCTGATGTGACTGAGCTCACAGTGACACACAACATTATTTAATTAATATTTGCTTTGGGTTTTAGAAAGTAATAATTAAACAGCACAATAAATTTATGTGGTATAAATTTTCTTTGATTTTAATACACCGTAATGGGGTTAAGTAATCCAATGTTATTAACCCTTAAGCATCTTTAAAGATACGTTGATTAAGCCATTATGAAATTAATGTTGAATACTAGGAATATGCTTACTGAATTTGGGAAATAGATTCTATTTAGGGACTTTAAAATATTTCCTAGAAAGCTGACAAGATAATCCTTGTCATACTTAGATTACCAGTCACAACCACTTAAAATTTCTTTACATATTTTAATATAACTTATTCTTGGGTGTTTTATGGCAAAAACAATCCAGAATGGTTATTTCCTTGTGGCTCTGTGATAACACAATCTTATTAATCTTAATTTCATAAAATATTTCATAATTTAGATACATTTGTAATTATTGACAAATTTACTAATCAATTACAAATGCACAAAAATACAATGTTCACATACAACACTTATCTTTTTCCATATAGATATTATTATATAAATTAGTTCACATTATTTGTATATGATAGTACAAGACACATATAAGTCACTAACATTTCTTAAAATAGGTATTTTTTTCTTTCTTTTTCTGAAACTTACTCCAAACATGATAGGTATATACATTATATATTTGTATATAATCTAAAATGCCTAGTATGAAATTTAATTTAGACTAATTGATAAACATATTACAGATAATGTAGAATAATAATCACACTAAAACATAGCTCATAAACAGTCCATTATACAAGTTTTCAGAGATATTGTAAATACATAGGAAAAGATAAACATGTACTAAAGCATTTTCTTTGGCAAAACTAATAACTGATAAACATTTAACAAGGCTGATTGCAATGTTTCTTTCACAAATTAAAAAAAATCAATGATTAAGATAGATAAATTTCAGCCATCTGCTTTGGAAATTTCCTCAAAATAACTTAACACAATTATTAAAGAAGCAATTGAAATTCTATGCTGTGAAAAGATAATCTTCTCCTTTATATCTTTAAACATTTAAGCTTTTTTATTTTTTGCATTCAATAATTTAAACTTTAGCATTCTATACAATGTAGTTGCATTGGATTGTTTATGAGTAGGCACATATTGAGAGTTTCAAAGACACTTTCAGAAAATAGTTTAACTAGTTTTGACCTTCTACTGCCCATGAATAGAAAATATTTTCATTTGATAGAAAAAATTGAGAAAACTAATATAACATTCTTTCTGGATTAGTGCTATCACTTTCCCATCAAATCCTCATCTGAAAGAAAAGAACATCTCCCAAAGAGAACATAAGCAAGAAAATTAGCTAATTAATTAAACATTCAGCAATCACAGGTAGTAAAATGAATAATTAAAAGACTTTAATTGACCATTCAATAAATGTAAGATACTATTTGAGTAACTTTGAACAAAATTTTCCTATTTCCATAGCTTTATCCACTTTCCAAAAAAAAAAGAATTCTAGATAAATTGAATAAATCATAAGTGAAATATGTTGTATTATTTTTCAAAGTATCTCCCTGTTGTAGGATGGCTTTGCAGATGTGGTCATTTACTTGGAGACTGGAAGAGGAGACAGTTCTGTGGGCAGTGAGCTAAGACATAAACAAACAGAAGTGCCAAGGAATTGGTGGTCACACAGGGGCTATGTGGAGGTGGTGCCTTTGTGATTTCTGGGGAAAAGGTGGTGATGGGGGAGCCATGCAGGGGCCAGGCAGATCTAAACTCTCTCTCTGCTGAAAGGATCTAGCAACAATGATGCCTCTCTAGCAATGATCAAGCTTTTACTCCTAAATGCTACTTTTTACTAAAAGAAGTTAAAGTTTGTGAGACAAATTGTGGATTTCAGAGCTCGATTAAGAAAAGTACAAATTTAGAAAATCTTATGTAAGAAAAAGTAAGCCCCCTTTCCCCAAAAATGATAATGGAGATAATGTCACAAGGAGACACAAAGGTTCACATATGAATCTAGGACAATTTAAGCATCAAACTTAATAATACTAACAGCAATCTATGAATTCATAATAGATAAAAATGAAAACCAAACAATTTCAAGAGAAGAGAGAGCATTTCTTCATAAAAGGAACATAACTGAGGAATAGAGAAAATGAAGGAAATCAAAAGTCACCATTTGATGAAAACTACATTAAGATATCACCTCACGCCAGTCAAATTGGTAAAGATGAAGAAATTAAACAATAATAGATGCTGGAGGGGCTGTGGAGAGATAGGCACACTAGCAGACTGTTGGTGGAGCTGCAGACTGGTACAGCCCCTCTGGAAAGCAGTGCGGAGAATCCTCAAAAAACTAGGGATGAGTCCACCATATGATCCTGCTATTCCTCTCCTGGGTATTTTTTCCAAGGGATTTGGTGTCAGCACACTACGGTGAC
>PVKS010021974.1:0-34470 GCA_004027875.1 Aplodontia rufa | reverse complement strand
AGAATCAATTTTTATTGAGTTTTTCATATGGCTTTTGTTGCTTTGACAATTAGTTGTGTACATGGGTGCTGGGGTTTGAACCTGTGTACTTGCGCATGCTGGGCAAGCACCATAACCGCCGAGCCTCCTCTACAGCCCCCTGAGTCAGGGTCTTGCTAAGTTGATTACAGCCTTGCTAAGTGGCTGAGGCTGGCTTTGAACTTGTGATCTCATACCTCAGCCTCCCAAGCCACTGGGATTATAGGTGTGCACCACTACACACAGCTTTTACCACTGTTTTTAATGCTTACTAACCAAATTCCCTTTTGCAAAGTATAATCACAGTTGTGTATAAGATTATTGTTCAAGGTCAACATTCTACAACAAATCTCAGTACATTGCTAATACTTACCAGGAACGAATAACCCAGTTTGCTAATTCTTAAAAATTTTAAAGTTAAATCCCAAGAGATGTGGAAAGGAGGTTAGGGTATCCACACACAATATATTATGGGATTACTTCTGACTCTGGGGAGGATATGACTCAGTGGTCATTTGGATGAGACAAATGGCCAGCAAGGATTCTGTCAGTTACCTTTCTTTCTTCAACCGATCTCCAAATCAGAAGGTAAAAGAAGTTATTTGCCTCATCACTGCCAATTTCTCTTTCACCTCCACCTGTAACAACTAGGCACAGTGTACTGAAAAAATGAAACAAAGAAGCCTAAGACTTCTGCCAAATTAATCAAAAGAATAATCATATCTAATGTAGACAAAACATACCTTGTATGTGTACACATACACACACACACACACACAATTCCTTAACTAAATTCTCATTTGAATCTTGAATTCTCATGCCGTGGTGGCTTATCCATTCATTTTGCACCAGAAACATAGCAGTCACAAAGGCTTTCAATAATAGAGCTAAGGAGTCAATATTTCCTATGCTTTTGAAATCATGTTTTAAAAATGTAGCATATATATGCAACTTTAAATTTTATCACTTTAGTCATTTTTTTTAAAGAAAGAGGGGACAATGAGAGAGGGAGAAAGAGAGAAGCAATCTTTATTTAGTTTTTCATATGACTTTAATTCCTTGGACCCTTCATTGTGTATGTGGTGTTGGGGTTTGAACTCATGAACTCACTCATGCCAGGCAAACACCGTAACTGCTGAGCCACCGCTCCAGTCCACTTTAGTCATTTTTAAGTATACAATTCAGTGGTATTAAGTACATTCACAATGTTGTGCAATCATCACCATTTCCTTTTGCAGAATTTTTTCATCATCCCAAATAGAAACTCTGTACCCACTAAACATTAACTCATCTTTCCCCAACTCCCCAGTCTCCTGATAACTTCTATTTTACTGTCTTTATGAATTTTTCTATTCTAAGTATCTGATATACTATATTTGTATCATACAATATTTGTGTTTTTATGTCTGGTTTATTTCACTTAGCATGTTTTCAAGGTCCATTTATGTTGTAGCATGTGTTGCAATTCATTTCCTTTTAAAATTTTTTTTTATTTGTTTAGGTACTGGAGTTCTTTACTACTGAGCTACACATCTCCACAACATTTTTTTTTGGTAGGGGTAGCAGGGACAGGGTCTCACTAAGTTGCTGAGGCTGACCTGGAACTTGCCATCCTCCTGTCTCTGTCTTCTGAGTTGCTGGAAATACAGGCATGTACCACCATGCCTGGCAAGAATTTTGTATCCTTTTAAGGCTGAATAATATTACATTGTATGAATATACTACATTTTATTTATCCAAGCATCTGTCAGTAAACATTTGCATTGTATTCACCCTTTTGCTATTGTGGATAATACTGCATTGTTTTTTGTTTTTGTTTTTGTTTTTTTGTTTTTTTTTTGGTCAGGGCTGAGGACCGAACTCGGGGCCTTGCACATGCTAGGCAAGTGCTCTGCCACTGAGCTAAATCCCTAACCCCTAGTTTTCAATTTTTTGAGGTATACTAGAAGTGGAATTACTGTATTACATAGTGATTTTTACTTTAATTTTTTGTGGACATACCATAGTGCTTTCTATAACACCTGCATCTTACGCTTTTCCCACCAGCCATGCAAGGGTTCTGATTTCTTCACATTCTTGCCACCACTTCTTATTTCTGTTTTTTTTTTGTTGTTGTTGTTGATTTTTAAAATAACCAGACCAATGAGTGTGAAGTAGTATCTTGTCATGTATTTTTGGTTTGTATTTCCCTAATGACTAGTGACGTTGAACATTTTCTCATGTGTTTATCGCTTTGTATATCTTTGCAGAGAAATGTCTATTCCAGACCTTTACCCATTTTGGAATTTAGTTGTTTTGGGGGGGTTGTTGTTGAGTTGTTGTAGGATTCTTTCTTTCTTTCTTTTTTAAAGAGAGAGGGACAGTGAAAAAGAGAGAGATGGAGAGAGAGAGAATGACAGAATCAGTTTTATTTAGTTTTTCATGTGGCTTTTGTTGCTTGGACATTTTGTGTATGTGGTGCTGGGGTTTGAACTCACGTACTCATGCATGCCAGGCAAGCGCTGTAACCGCTGAATCAATGCTCCAGCCTCCTTTCTTTCTTTCTTTCTTTCTTTCTTTCTTTCTTTCTTTCTTTCTTTCTAAAGAAAGAGGAAGAGAGAGAGAGAAAGAGAGAAAAAATCAATTTTATTTATTTTTCCATGGCCTTTGTTTCTCCAACACTTAGTTGTATATGTGGTGCTGAGGCTCAAACCTCAGTCCTTACGCTTGCCAGGCAAGCACTCCAGCCACTGAGCCACCACTCCAGCCCCTAGAGTATTCTTTACATATTGTGATTATTAATCCTTTAATAGATATATGATTTGCAAATATTTTCATCCATTCAGTGTGGTGTATTTTCATTCTCTTGACAATGTCTCTTAATACACAAAAAAGTAATGTGTGTGTGTGTGTGTGTGTGTGTGTGTGTGTGTGTTTTACATGGGATCAAACTCATGACCTTTCACAGGCCAGGCAAACAATCTATCACTGAATGACACCACTAGCCCTAAATTTTTAATTTTTTTTTTTTAAAGAGAGAGAAACAGTGAGAGAGAGAAACAACTTTGTTTAGTTTTTCACATGGCCTTCGTTGCTCCAACACTCAGTTGTGTACGTGGTGCTGGGGTTTGAACCCAGGTCCTCATGCTTGCCAGGCAAGCGCCGAAACCACTGAGCCACCGCTCCAGCCCCTAAATTTTTAATTTTTAAAATTTAAAAAAATATATATTTTTTTCTCGTTTTGGTGCCAGGGATTGAACCCAGACTTGACCACTGAGCCACATCCCCAGTCTGTTTTATTTTTTATTTTGAGACAGGGTCTCTCTAAGTTGCCTAGGGCCTCACTAAATTGCTGAGGCTGGTTTTAACTTATGATCCTTCTGCCTCAGCCTCCTGGGTTTACAGGTGTGGCCAGGCACCCAACTCTAAGGTTTTAATTTCGATGAAGTTCAATGCTTTCTGCTTTTTTTCCCCCTTTTGTTTCCTATACTTCTGGTGTCATATCCAAGACATCCTTACCAAATCCAGTTCATAAAGGTTTTTCTTTTCTGTTTTCTTCTGAGAGTTTTATTGTATTAGGTCTTAACAGTTAGGTATTTGATCCATTTTAGGTTAATTTTTGCATATGGTGTAGGTTTAAAGTCCAACTTCATTCTTTTGCATTTTAATATTCTTTTTTTTAAAAGAGGGACAGAGAGAGAGAGAGAGAGAGAGAATGAGAATCAATTTTATTTAGTTGTTCATGTGGCTTTCGTTGCCACATGAACTCTGGTCCTCTGGCATGCCAGGCAAGTGCCTTAACCCGTGAGCCACCCTCCAGCCCAACATTTTAATATTCTTTATTGTTCCACATGTATTTTCTCATTTATAAATTTAAGATTGTAATAGCCACTTCCTACATTTTCTTTTTAAACTAATTATGTTAAAAAGATTATTACAGGGTCTGGAGCAGTGGCTCAGCAGTTGCGGTGCTTGCCTGGCATGCCAGGATGCAGGTCAAACCTCAGCACCATGTACACAACGAAGTGTTGGAGCAATGAAAGCCACGTGAAAAACTACAGAACATTGATTCTTTCTCTCTCTCTCTCTCTCTCTCTCTCTCTCTCTCACTGTCCCTCTCTCTTTAAAAAACAAAAAAGGATTACAGGATTAGCCAGGTGCAGATGGCACATGCTTGTAATCCCAGTAACTCAGGAGTCTGAGGGAGGATCATAATTCTGAGGCTGGCCTCAGAAACTTGAGACCCTGTCTCAAAATTAAAAATAAAAGAAGCTGGGGATGTAACTCATTGATAAAGCATCCCTGCCTTCTATCCCTACTCCAAAACAAAACAGAGAGAGAGAGAGAGAAAGGAAGAAAAAGAACACAACGATTACATTGTGGGTTATAATAAAGAAAAGAAGATTTTAATTCTACAAGACATTTTTTGAAGATTGTATTGCATAGGCTGGGTATATACTACACCACAGTGTCTTAGCGACCTATATAAAGACATCAGGTTTGTAGAAAAGAGAACTGGACGAAGGGCAGAAGAGGTAGAGTTAAAAAAAAAAAAAAAAGGAAAAGGAGGTTGGCGGGTAGAGCAGTCACCTCTAGAGATGAGCGCTGAGCTTAGTTGGTTTTGGAGACTAACTGGTGTGCTGGGTTGTTAGGGATTTTATAATTAGAAACCGAATGCAAAGTGTCCTGTAAAGCTTTTGTGGAATACAGACATTTCTTGACAGTTCGCAGCAGTTCGTTTTTGCTTCTTGCCCAGCATTAACCAGAGAACTCCCAGGACTCGATGCGCACTCCCGGTGGCGGCGCGGCCCTTGCCTGCCCGGTGCGCGCACCCCTAGGGTCGGGGTCGCCGGGGCGGGGATCCTCGCTTGCTCCCCGGCGGCGGCCACTCTTCCACCCGCCCTGCGGTCTCCCTTGTCCCAGGAGGAGCGCCGGGCTCCTGAGGCCAGCGCTGCACCCGGAACAGCCGGGGACAAGTTGCGGGGCTGGGCCGAGCCTGAGCCGGGAGCCCTCAGGCCTGGGCCCCTGCGGTGGCGCAGCCGCGGGCCCGAGCGCGTCAGACCGCTCCGGACCGCCCCGGAGATTTCTGCGGAAAACATTTGGAGTGGCTTTTGCCAACAAAACAGCAGAGCCGTTTGGGAAAGACAAGCCTGTCTGCCTTTCCCACCACAAAGGGCCGACGCTGTGCGAGCAGAGAGACTCTGCTGGGCGCCCTGGGCCACCGCAGGACACATTGCTGATCCCAGCCTCGGAAACAGGAGGTACCCGAAAACGTACAGACGCGGCCGCTCCTCAGGTTCTGAATCGCAGCCTGGTCGGTCAGCTGTGACCTCCTGAGCCGATTACCTGCCCTTCACTTAGGCAACACCGACTTTGGTACTGTTTCAACGCACACGCTCCGGCCATCTCAGGCAACATGTTTCAGGTGACGTGGAAATCTTGTCATGAACTTTACTGAGAAGTAGGATGATTGTAATTGAAAACGAAAAAGCAGAAAAGAGGGGCTGGAGATGTAGTTCAGTGGTAGAGCACTTGCCTAGCATGTGGGAGTCCCTGGGATCAATCCCCAGCAACACAGACAGACAACTGTCTAGTCTGTTCTCTGATTTAGGTAAGATGCAGATTTGTTCATAACCTAGCCAACTTTTCTATTATATTTGTTTATTTAAAAGGAAAAGATCTGGGGCTGGAGCGGTGGCTCAGCGATTACAGCGCTTGCCTAGCATGCGCAAGTACTTGCAAGTTCAAACCCCAGCACCATGTTCCCAAAGAAGTGTTGGAGCAACGAAAATCACATGAAAAACTAAATAAAATTGATTCTTTCTCTCTCTCTCTCTCTCTCTCTCTCTCACTCTCTCACTGTTCTTTCTTTAACAACAACAACAACAAAAAAGGATAAGATCGATTGAATTACTAATGGAAAATGTGGGCTACTATATTTAATAAGATTTAAAGAAACACAAACACATATACAAAACCCCTCTCACTCAATTTTAATTCTTTTTAATAACAACTTGTTAGAACCACCAAGATTCTTCAGAAATGGAACACTGTACCTATTAGAGTAAGTGAAAGGTAAAGTCAGTAGAGAACTACTGGAGTATGCATTCCTGAAGAACAGGTGGGTCAGGCTGCCAATGCAGAACAGGTAGGGTAGGGATCAGAAAGGAGTTATCATGTGCTGTGAATCAGACATTAAGATATCAGGGAGTATGTTGACATCGTCAGAACCAAAATGAGTCAAGAATTAAGAGACCAAAGATAATGCCTTACCAGTTCAGGAATTAAGGACTAAGTTAAGTCAGGCTGCCATGGGGGGAAAAAAGGCAATATATTCGTGGGTTAAATCTTGTATACAAACAAATGCCACATGGAAACTAGAGTCTCCATTTGGGTGAATGGTTAAGAGCTTTCCATAGTCATCATTTTTTAAAAAAAATCTGATATTTACTGTGTACTTATTAGGTGTCTCTGTGCCATCTCATTCTAAACATGTTACTTGTATTATGCTTGTCCAAGGTTACTCATGCAATAAATATTAGAACTATGTGTGACTCCAATTCAGCCTGCTTGACTCTAGAGCTTGCACTCTGAACCACAATGTTATGTGGCTCCCTGCAGTTATAATTCACATTTATAATTTATCCTTTCACTGGGCGCTGCCTAGATTTGAGAGAGATTGCTGGAAATATACAGATCATGTTAATATTATTTAGTCTATTTTTTTTTCTTGTTAAGAACACAAGATAGGGGGTTGGCGCTGTCTTCCTTAACAAAACTCCCATGGCTCAAGCAGTAAAGTCAAGAATAAATGAATGGGATGCAATTAAACTAAAAAGCTTTTGCACAGCTAAAGAATTAGTCAAAAGTGTCAAGAGAGATCCTACAGAATGGGAGAAAATGTTTGCCTGCTACACCTCGGACAGAGGACTAACATCCAGAATATACAAAGAACTCAAAAAACTAAACACCAAAACCATAAATAATCCAATCAATAAATGGGCTTCAGATCCAAAAAGATACTTCTCACAAGAGGAAATCCAAAAAGCCCATAAATATATGAGAAAATGCTCTACCTCATTAGCAATAAGAGAAATGCAAATCAAAACTTCAATGAGATTCCACCTCACTCCTGTTAGAGAGGAATATGAACAACAACAGATGCTGGAGGGGCTGTGGGAAAAGAAGAACATTGTCACTTTGCTGATAGGACTGCAAACTGGTTTAGCCACTCTGGAAAGCAGTGTGGAGACTCCTCAAAAACTTAGGGCTGGAACCACCTTATGACCCAGCTATCCCACTTCTGGGTATTTTCCCAAAAGAGAATCGACATATTATAGAGATACAGCTTCATCAATGTTTATAGCAGCTCAATTTACTATAGCTAGACTATGGAAGCAACCCAGATACCCCTCACTGGACAAGTGCATTCAAAAACTTTGGTAGATATATACAATGGAATACTACTCGGCCATTAGAGAAAACAATATTATGACTTTTGCAGTCAAATGGATGGAGATGGAAAAAATTATGCCAAGTGAAGTATCCCAGTCTCAGAGACTCAAGGGCCAAATGTTTTCTCTCATTTGTGGAAGCTAGAATACAATGGGAAACAGTATGATAGATGACTAAGCTAATAATAAGCTCAACATGTATGAATTTTTACATAAACAGGGGGAACCTTGCCTAGGATACCTGGAGACATAGGGAGGAGGGCAGTGAGCAGGGAGGGATCAGAAAGGATATCAAGGAGACTGGAGGGAGGGAGTATGGGGGAATCAACTCGGAAGGAAATCTCTGACCTCCACAAGAAGTCCATTTAACACAGGGGTTCAATTGGGGGAAACACAGAACCATGGGTAATCCAATGGGGGAAATCATGGAATGATATCAGCCTTGGCTAACTATGTGGATATACATTTGTTCTTGATTATTTAATAATTATTCCCCCTCAATTGTAGTCCATGTTCAACTAATAAAAAAAAAGAACACAAGAAAGTTGAAAAGCAATACTGCTTAAGGAAAAGAACCTTGAGCTTTGTCCCTTTTAGAGTTTAAAGCCCTTATAGTTTGATGCACAAAAGTGCTTGCAATTTTGTCATCGGAATTTTTTTTTTTTTTTTTTTTTTGGTACTGGGAATTGAACCCAGGGCCTTGCAGTGCTAGGCAAGAGCTCTACTACTGAGCTTTATCCCAAGCCCTCATCATCAGAATTCTTCATGGCTGATTGTGTTTAATTTTGGATCTGTTTATTTATAGAGAAGTAGTTCGGCTTTGTTTTTCCTTTTTCAAGGAAATTACCAATGATCTCTAGGCACTCTAAACTCGGCCCCTGCATCACTTTTCCCTAGAGGGATATTGGATTTAAATGGGTTGCAGGGTGCTCAAATGAAAATAATTAGATATGTGGGATTAGAACTCAAGAGAGATTAGAGGTAGAGGTATGATTTTGGGTGTTATTCTTAAAGGGCTTAGAGTTGAAATTATGAGAAATACATAAGATCTCCAGAGAAAAAAACTCAAAAAGAAAAAATATGAGTCAATTCAGTAAGACAAGGCTTTATAGATCATTCTATCCAATCTTTTACATAAATTCAAAACAAAGCCAACTAGTCTCTACTACCATCCCTATGGTGAAAGGAACTCATTGCCCTTTGCATTACTTTCTTCTTGTTGCTGTAAATTAAACAGCACAAAATTATAATCTTACTGTTCTGGAGGTTCAGAAGTTTGATATGGATTTAACTACACCAAAGTCAAGGTACTTGTGGTGGTGTATTCCCTCTAGAGGCTCTAGAGTAGGATTTGTTTCTTTGCTTCTTCTGGTTTCTAGAGGCTGCTTACATTTCTTGAATTTTGGCTCGTTATATCATTAAAACTAGCAGCATAGCGTCTGCTATGATTTCAATGTTAGTCCCCAAATTTATGTTGAAAATCAGTTTAACATTATCAGCATTAACAGGTGGGATTTTTTTTTTTTGAGCGAGAGGGGTGGGGACAGTGAGAGAGCGAGAAAAAAAACAGAATCAATTTTGTTTGGTTTTTCCTGTGGCTTTCGTTGCACCAACACTTCATTATGTATGTGGTGCTGGAGTTTGAACCCGCGTCCTTGGGCTTGACAGGCAAGTGCTATAAACACTGAGCCACCACTCCAGCCCCAGTAGGTAGGATCTTTAAGAGGTGTTTAGGCCTCAATAGCTCTGCCCTCATGAATGGACAAATACCTTTATTGTTGGAGAAGGTTCCTTAACACATGGGTGAGATTTTTATGAGTCAGCTCAGCCCGTCCCTCTGTGGTCCTCTCTGCCTTTTCACCGTAGGTGATACAGCAAGAAGGCCCTCCTCAGATGTCAGATCCTCACCTTTTGAACTTCCCAGCCTCCATAACTGTGAAGAAATACATCTCTGTTCTGTTCTTTATTGCTCACCCAGTCTGTGGTTTTGTGCTTTTACTTATTTATTTATTTAGATAGTTCTAGGGATTAAACCCAGGGTCTCAGAACCTTGAGCATGCTAGGTAAGTGTGCTACCACTGAGCTACATCCCTGGACTTTTTTATTATATTTTGAGATATGGTCTCACTATTGTTCAGGCTGGCCTTGAACTTGCAATCCTTCTGCCTCAGTTTCCCAAGTAGCTGGAATTACAGGTGTGTGCCACCATGCGTGGCTTTAAGATAGCATCTCAATATCTGACTCTGATTTCTGATCCTTCTGCCTCCTTCTTCTGTCTTTTAAGGAACCTTGTTATTACATTGGATTCTTCTGGATACTCCAGAATAATCTACTTCAAGATCCTTAAATTAATCACATCTGCAGAGTCCCTTTTGTTATGTCATATTCAGGAATTCCAGAGATTAACATATGGACATCTTTGCCAGACTATTAGTCTCATATACCCCTCAAAGCAGCCCACAATGCTAATGGCTACACATTTTTATACTAAGGTAAACATTATCTACATGTAGTTTCTGAACATTGTTTGAGAAGCTTTGTTCTCTGAAGTCACAAATAGATTACTATCTATCTGCCACATAACTCTTCTTCAGATATTTGAAGATGAGTTGACCCCATCTTCCCTGACTTTTATTCTGCAGGCAAAACTATTTCTTCAGCAGTTTCCTAGAACATAGTTTCAAATTCCTATTATTCTGGTTGGCCTGTGGATACTTTGGTTTATCAATATTTCTTTCAAAGTATGGCATAGACTGATCAAGCAAGAATATATAAAGTCGGGCTGGAGTGGTGGCTCAGCAGTTAAAGATCTTGCCTGGTATGTGCAAGGACCTGGGTTCAAATCCTAGCACCTATATATACCACTATACCACTATACGTTGAAGAAACGAAGGCCAGATGAAAAAATAAAAAGTCAGTTCTCTCTCTTTCACTCTCTCCCTCTCTCTTAAAAAAAAGGAATAATAAAATCAATGCTCATCTAGTTCTAAACACTAAATTGTAATTAATGAAGCCCAAGAGTGTAGTCTGCAAATAAATAAATAAAATAAATAAAAATCCTATCTTTAAAAATACTGCTAAAAGACATGTTTACCTGTATTCACCTGAAATGTACTGTTTTTTGTTTTCTTGTGCTGGAGATTAAACTCAGGGCCTTGGACATGCTAGGCAAGCACTCTACCACTGAGTAATACTCCCAGTCCTATACTATTTATTTTTAACTAAAATGTTGAATTTTATAGTTAGACTTATCTAATAAAAATCTTGAGTGTCAATGAATGATTTAGTAATTCTTTTTTTATTTTCCTCAAGAGAGAGGGACAGTGAGAGAAAGAGAAAATCAATTTTGTTTAGTTTTTTATGTGGCCCCTATTGCTCCAACACTTCATTGTGTACATGGTGTTGGGTTTTGAACTTGCGTCCTTGCACATGCCAGGCAAGCACTGCAAGTACCGCAAGTACCACAACCACTGAGCCACTGTTCCAGCCCCAATTTAGTAATCCTTAACAGCTACATGTGATCTGGAAATTTAATTATATGTGAGTTTCTATCCAAAGCATTAATTGAAAAATGTAAATTAATTTACATTAATTTAAAAAGTGTAAAAGAGTCCATGACAGAGCCTTTTTTTTTTTTTTTTTTTTTTTTTTTTTAAGAAAGAGGGAGAGTGAAAGAGAGATCTCTGGGGGCTGGACCAGTGGCTCAGCAGTTATGGCACTTGCCCGGCATGTGCAAGTATACGGGTTTGAACCCCAACACCCATATACACAACTAAGTGTCTGAGCAACGAAGGCCATGTGAAAAACTCAATAAAAATTGATTCTCTTTCTTGCTCACTGTCCTTCTCTTTTAAAAAAGAAAGAAAGAAAGATCTTTAGTTTTTCATCTGGCCTTTGTTTCTCTAACACATAGTTGTATATGTGGTGCTGGGTTTTGAACCCAGGTCCTCAAGGATGCCAGGCAAGTACTGTAACCACTGAGCCACCACTCTAGCCCCCATTATAGAACCTTACAGTGTAACCCAGGCTTTGTTCCAATGAAACATTTATCTGCTTTCCTGAGCCACAGTCATTCAAGCAAGATCTAACTGTGTTATAATTTAGTCTACAGTTTTTCAGCTAGTCCAGAAGTTCAACATCTTATCATCTACCAGTCTTATCTGAAAAAGAAATAAAGTTGGTGTGGGTTAACTTGCTTTTGATAAACTTAGGTTGGCTCTAAGTGACAGGTCTTCTCCTTAAACACCCTCAAATCAGCTATGAAATTCCATTTTGGACCTGTTCCTGGCACTAACATTAAGTTTGCTAGAATACACTTTGCAGAATATATATTCCTGTATTTCTGATGCCTCATCAAAAATCATGTTGTTCTGGCTTTACAATCTTTTGATCCTTTTTTTCTTATTCTTCAACTATGAATCACTGTGAAGTCCTAGGGGAGATGATGGCCTCATCTGAAAATTCTCTTGGTTAAGGCTGGGTTGTGAGGCAGGTTCAACCTCTTAGAGACTGATGTTAAGGGAGTTGTCCCAAGGAATACAAATAGGTTCACCATATGAGGAATGGAGCAGGCATATGTGGAAGCTATAAAAATGATCAACAGGTAAATGCAAAATAAATTTCATTATTTTCAATTTAATTATTTATTTACTTAAGAGCTTCTTGACAAGTCTACAAAGAATTTGAAAGGTGCCTAGGAAACTGTTCTAAAACAGAGATCTTTGATTACATATTCACAAAGGGATGTACAGACATGTAATGTGAAATGTGTCTAACCAACAATCAGCAGTGAATGAGTTTTTATCATGATTTATCAAATTAATAGCATACAAACCTTATTTTTGTATGTTAATAATTTCTTGTTCCATTAATTAAGAAGTTAAATAAATAGATATGTTCATAATCTATGAACTTGATGATCTGTGATAATAACCAAATCAAAGACAATGATAATTACAATTAGGTTACTGTGTATGTTTTGTATTGGCTATAAGTTTAGTTTGTTACCACAATATGGGAATATACACATATCAAATGCAGATAACTTAAAAACTGGCTTTTAAATACCAATGATGAGAAATATTTTTGGAAATGGTTATACAATTCTTGGGAAAACTTGCCCATGGTAGACTCCTAAATGGTATGTGTTGAATGAATGAAAACTTAGTAGAAGAGTAATTGTAATACTAACTTCCAAAATTTTTATTTAATTTTAATTTGTCCACAATAGCAGACTTTTTCCTCTAACACTTGCTATCTTATGGACAGCATTAAAAACATGCATACAGGGGAAGACATTCTATGTAGCAAGATGTCACAGACATTTCTAATAATTAACTCTTTATGAAAAAATATATGGAGAAAAACAGTCTTTAGAAATCTCAATGTCTCTATATTTTTTCAACTTGTTTTGCTCAATTTTATAACATACTACCTACTTGAACAAGGAAAATGTTAAAAACTTGACATTTATAGCATCATCTCTTTAATTAAAATATGAAAACTACTTATTCCCTTATAATGCTAGGTAGATGTGTTCGTTTAGGACAATAACTCTCTAAGCACAAGAACATTGTGCTATTTGCCTCTGTATTCCCAGGGGCAAGAGGAGGTCGGTAAATGTTTACATATGAATATATTACTTTTCAGATGGCCCAGGTGAAGAAAATTGAGCAAGCTAGTGTACATGATTCTCACTTACTGTACATTTTCTTTTCAACAGATGTGTGGTTATTTATTGTCTCTGAGGAGCAAAAATAACCTGAAGCTCAAGAGGCAGTTCTTTATTACCTAAGTAACAAAATGAAGACCTAAATTCCAGTTTTAGCCATTTGACTTGCTCTTCAAAGTCTTAGAGTTTTTTAATATCCCCTCTACAAAATGGACCACATTATTTAAGGAAGGTTACTGAGAAGTTTTGAGGATACGTAAATAAATGTAAAGAACTGTGCATCATAACAGCTACAAGAATATTGTGCACATTCAAGAAAAATATAGTGCTATATTAAAAAAAGAGCAAATACTCTTTGGATCTATAGTCCTATAAACACTATTGCTGTTCTTACAATTGGGATTTAATCTTTTAGTTAATCCAGAAATTTGGTCCTGTTCAGGGTGTGCACATGTGTGCAGAAATTTTGCTTTTGCTTTCATTTCAGTATTTTTCATTTGTTTTTGGCAGTCACAGATAACATTACTTCACAGAATCACTTTAGGATGCAGTTTAAAATATCATTTTGATTTATGGTCTTATAAAGCTTATTATTATTTTTTTTTTTTTTAGAGAGAGGGACAGTGAGAGAGACAGAGAAAGAGAGAAACAACTTTGTTTTTCACATGGCCTTCATTGCTCCAACACTTAGTTGTGTACGTGGTGCTGGGGCTTGAACCTGGCTTGCCAGGCAAGTGCTGAAACCACTGAGCCACCGCTCCAGCCCCATAAAGCTTATTTTTAAAATAGAACATAAAAATGTTAAAGTCCTTTTAATGATAGAGAAAAATAAATATTGGCTATTTCAATTTTTAAAAAAACATCCACACCCCAGTCTCTTGACTCTTTTATATTTTTCCCCTATAACAAATATAAATGTCTATATATATGTATATACATATATGTATACATATAATTGTGTTTATTATTTGGGTTCTCTGGGTGGTAAAGAGTAAGCTACATTATTGAGTCTCTGCCTAGGTCCTTCCCTATCATCCGTCCCTCTCCTCTTTCTCGCCCCCCGCCCCACTACATATCTATGGCTCCCCTAGATTATGTATTGCTTAGACCTTGGTGACTCTAGTACATGAGCTTGACTTTTCACTCAAGCTTAGGTTTTGCTCTAGCTTCCACAGATGAGGGAAAAACATTTGACCCTTGAATCTCTGGGTTTGGCTAATTTAACTCAGCATGATTTCTTCCTTTGCCATTCATTTTCCTTCAAAGGCCAAAATATGGCTGTTTCTAATAGCTGAGTAGAACTCCATTACCAGAGCTTTTGGATGCATTCATCCAGTGACAGGCATCTGGATTGACTCCATAATTTAGCTATTGTAAATTGAGCTGCTATGAACATGGATTTTCCTGTGTCAGTGTAATGTGCTGATTCTAGCTATTTCAATCTTTGACAAAGGATCTGGAAGTCACTAGCCCTAAGATATCCATTTTTTTTTGAGAGAAAGAGTTAATTAATTTTATTTATTCATCTGGTTTTTATTTCTCTGACACTTAGTTGTGTATGTGGTGCTGGGGTTTCAACCTGGGTCCTTGCATATGCCAGGCCAGCGCTCCAATCGCTGCAGCCCACATGTCAACTCTTTTTTTTTTTTTTTAAGAGAAAGTAGAGACTGGAGCGGTGGCTTGGCAGTGACACTGGTTCAAACTCCAGCACCACCTAACAACTAAGTGTCAGAGCAGTGAAAACCATGTGAGAAACTCAAAAAAAATTTATTCTCTCTCTCTCTCTCTCTGTCCTCTCTTTAAAAAAAAGAAAAAACGAGAAAAGGACCGTGAGGGATGCCTCCCATTAATCAATTTCATTTAGTTTTTCATGTGGCTTTCATTGCTCTGACACTTCATTGTGTACGTGGTGCTGGGTTCGAACCCATGTCCTTGGGCATGCCAGGCAAGCACCGTAACCGCTGAGCCACTGCTTTGTCCCCTCCCCCTTTTAAAGATAGAGGGAAAGAGAGAGAGAAGAAGACAGAAGCAATTTTATTTATTCATCTGGTTTTTGTTTCTCTGACACTTAGTTGTGTATGTTGTGCTGGGGTTTGAACCTACGTCTCTGATCATGCCAGGCAAGTGCTTCAACTGCTGAACCACTGTTTCAGCCCCGCAGATATCCAACTTTTTTTTTGTATTTTTTTTCCTAAAGAAAGAGGGACAGTGAGAGAGAGAAAGAGAGAATCAATTTTATTTAGTTTTTCATGTGACCCTCGTTGCTCCAACACTTCTTTGTGTATGTAGAGCTGGGGTTCGAATTTGGGTCTTTGTGCATGCTGGGCAAGCGCCATAACCTAAAAATTCAGGCACGGGGACACATACCTCTAATTTCAGCAGCTCAGGAGGCTGCTGAGGTAGGAGGATCAAAAATTCAAAGCCAGCCTCAGCAACTCAGTGAGGCCCTAAGGAATTTAGAAAGCCTTCTCTCAAAATAAAAAAACAACCAAAACGGACTGGGGATGTGGCTTAGTGGTTAAATAACCCAGGGTTCAATCCTTGGCACCAAAAGGAAGGGAAAAAAAACATGCAGTATTTTGAGAAAAGTGTTATCATTATCCTGATAATTGTGAGATCAACATGGGTGTACACATAAGTCAAAATATCTTAAATCAGATAGTTTATTGTATGTCATACAACCTCATTAAAATTGTAAAATAATTAAAAGCTCAGGTAAGAATGAGTGAACAATAATAATATTAAAATACACAGATGAATTTCACAACCATAATGTTGAACAAAGGAAGCCAGATAAAATAGAGTACTGCTCTTGGAGTGCCTAGAATACCAGAAACTTGAGGGGCTGAGACAAGAGGATTGCAAATTTAAGGCTAGCCTTGTCAATTTAGGGACACCCTGTCTTAAAACTGAAAAAAAAAAGGGACTGGGGATGTAGCTCAGTGGTGAACACCCCTCAGTTCAATCTCTAGTACCTCACACTCAGGAAAAGAGTATATGTGTGATTTGATCTTAAGGGAGGCAGCAACTGTAAAGGAGCATAAAACAGTTTACTGGGTGGTAATGATTTTCTATATTCTTGAACTAGATTATTTGGGTACCCTGACTTCATGGAAATTCATTAGTCGGTACAGTTATGATTTATGCACTTTTAAAATTATTCTTCAGTAAAACATATGTCAAAAAAGTGAATAATGCATGCCATACTAGGTGGAGAATATGAAAATTACCCAAAAAATTTCATGAAAATTTACATCCTACTCATAATGTATCAGCTTGTTTTAATATAAAAGTAATGTTATTTGTTTCTTTAGTAGTACTGGGGTTTGAACCTAGGGGCACTTTACCAGTGGGTTACATCCCCAGCACTTTTTTTTAGACATGGTCTCACTAAGTTACCCAAGCTGGTTTCAAACTTGCAATCTTCCTGCCTCAGTTTCTTGAATCACTGGAACTATAGGTGTGTGTCACCATGCCAAGTAGTTATAAAACTAATGTTTTAAATTGCTATCAGATTTTATAATGGATAAAACACATGTGCCAACATTTCACCACAAGGGTAAATAGATGGCAAATAACCACATGAAAAAATTTTCAACATCACTAATTGTTAACAAAATATAAATTGAAATCACAATGAAATATTACTAAATATTTATTAGAACAGCTAAATTTAAAAATAACAATGTCATGTTTACCTAGCATGTACAAAGCCCTGGGCTCAAATTCTAGCACCACAAAAAAAAAAAATTGAAAAACATATGGATAAGCCAAATATAAGTGAGGATACAAAGAAACTAGATCTCTCATACATCACTGGTGGGATATAAAATAGCACGATTGCCCAGGAAAACAATTTGGTAGTTTCTTTAAAAATTAAGCATATAGGGGCTGGAGCAGTGGCTCAGTGGTTGGAGCATTTGCCTGGCAATCTCAAGGACCTGGGTTTAAACCCCAGCTCCACATACACAATCAAGTGTTGGAGAAACAAAGGCCAGATGAAAAAAAAACAAAAAAAGTTGATTCTCTCCTTCCACTCTTTCCTCTCTCTCTCTCTCTCTCTCCCTTCTCTCTCCCTCTTTCTCTTAAAAAAAATTAAGCATATACATACCTGCAACTTCTCCTTGGCATTTATCCCAAAGAAATATAAACTATGTTCACACAAAAACCTTTTCACAAACGTTCATGGAAACTCTATTTGTAATAGCCCAAAACTGGAAACAACCCACAGGTCCTTCAATGGGTGAATAGTTAAACAAACTGGTATATCCATGCCATCAAATTCTACTCAGCAATAAAACGGAATGAACTATTGATATGTGTAACAACTTGGATAGATTCTAAAGAGAAAGTATTGATGAAAAAGTCTGTTTCAGAAGATTATATACTGTACTATTTCATTTATATATTCTTGGAATGACAAAATTATATAGAGAACAGATTAGCAGCTGCCAAGTGTTTGGATGAAACAAAAGAGGGATATGAATGTAAAGGGGTAGCTTGAGGATCCTTATGGTGATGGAACAGTTTTGTATTTTGATTATGGTTGTGGTTACACAGATGTATACATGTGACAAAACTGCATAGATTTTTACTTGCACACACATAAATAAGTGTATGTAAAAATTGGTAAAATGGGGGCTGGAGTGGTGGCTTGGCGGTTATGGCGCTTACCCGGCATGCCCGAGTACATGGGTTCAAACCCCAGCACCCACATACACAACTAAGTGTCAGAGCAAAGAAAGCCATGTGAAAAACTCAATAAAAATTGATTTTCTCTGTCTCTCTCTCTTTCTCTCTCTCACTGTCCTTCTCTCTTTAAGAAAAAAATTGATAAAAATGTAAGTAAAGTCTATGAATTATACCAGTATGATATTGTACTACAGTTATGTAAGATGCTATCATTGGGGGGAACTGGATTGAAAGGTCATCAGAACTTCTCTATTACTAAATTTTCAACTTCCTGTGAACCTATAATTATTTAAAAATTCAAAAATATTATTGAGTAACAGTGACATTATAGTAGATGAATATCTATCAGATTTCCTACTTATGTCCCCGTTCTAGAAATTTCCCTAATTCTCTTCCTCAGCATTGTGATGAAAGCTGTCACATTCAGTCTAAATTGTGCCAAATCTAGATGATAGTTGATTAATCCAGGGATGGGCATCTGCTCCAATGGAAGCCAGTTGGAGTCTTTTCCTGGGAATGTGGACTGAGATACAGCCATCTCTTCATATGTCTGGACTATAATTTTATAAATTCAAGAACTGCCAGGGTGTCCTGTTTTCCACCATGTGATTAGGGGAAGTGGAAGAACCTGGTTGACAGAGAGAAGGTGAAATGAACCAGATGTACAGAAGGAGGGGGAGAAAGAAGATGGAGAGTCCTTTTGACTCTCCATTCATCTTTCTGGTTCCTTATGTCCATTTTAATTACTGTCCTTGGGTTTCGTATTTTTTTCTTTTTTTGTTACTGGGGATTGAACCTAGGGCACTGGAGCAACATCCCTAGCCCTTTTTTTTTTCAGGGCTGAGGGCAGAACTCAGGGCCTTGCGCGTGCTAGGCAAGCACTCTGCCACTGAGCTAAATCCCCAACCCCTTCCCTAGCCCTTTTTTTTTTTTTTTTTTTTTGAGACAGGGTCTTGCTAAGTTGCTAAGGGTCTAGCTAAGTTGTTAAGGCTGGTTTTGAACTTGAAGTTCTCTTACCTCAGCCTCCCAAGTTGCTGGGATTACAGGTGTGCACCACAACACCCAGATATCCTTGGATTTTGTGAGACGCTTCTGTTCCTTTATAATAAATTCTCCTTCTTATCTAAGATCTATTTGGATTTTGATTTATAACCATAAAGAATCCTAAGTAAGTTGAGTATGGGTGGCGCATGCCTGTAAACCCCAACTCTGGAGACTGAGACAGGAAAGTTGCAAGTTCAAGGCCAGCCTCAGCAACTTAGTGAGACCCTGTCTCAAGTTAAAAAATAAAAAATTTAAAAAAATGTTTAAAAGATTGGGGATGTATCCCAGTGGTAGAGCGCCTCTGGGTTCAATCTCCAGTACCACACATACAAAAAGTATGCCTTTATAGTATTTATGATAAAGATAGGCATTCCTGCCCCGGATGGTAGTACATGCCTGTAATCCCAGTGGATCAGGAGGCTAAGGCAAGAGGATTGAAAGTTCAAAGCCAGCTTCAGCAGCTTAGCAAGGCACTGTCTCAAAATAAAATATAAAAAGGGCTGGGAATATGACTGTGTGGTTAAGCTCCTCATGAGTTCAATCCCTGGTACAAAAAAAAAAAAAAGAAAAAGAAAAGAAAAGAAAAAAAAGGCACTCTTCTATAGTACAATCTCACGGCATGTACTAAAGATCATGTAACTCGTCCCTCCTATTTTCAGGTGAGAAAATTGCAAGTTAAGGGGCTTATCCAAACCAATACAGCCAAACGGTAGAAGAACCAGTGCCAGCAGCTTG
Organism: Aplodontia rufa; assembly: GCA_004027875.1. Classification (NCBI taxonomy): domain Eukaryota; kingdom Metazoa; phylum Chordata; class Mammalia; order Rodentia; family Aplodontiidae; genus Aplodontia; species Aplodontia rufa. Next base: position 14,877 of record PVKS010021974.1, on the reverse strand, counting down.
CCACCCTTTCAATATTACGTGGTAAGAAGTCCTGGAGGGAGGCGTCAGGATGCTGCACAGAGGGTTTTATTTGCTTGTTTTAGTGTACTAGCTGCATAATTAATGTATCAAAATATGGTTAACAAGGACCTACTCGAGAGATCAAATGAATAAGGGATGGGGAATAGGGATATAAATAGTTTTAATTATAGGCACTTAGTGCTAAAAAGAGTCTTTAACTTTTATCATTATTACTCATGGAGATATTCCATTCGTCACAGACATGCATCACAATTTCAGGACAGATGTAGAAAAAATTTAAGACTATATTCAACAGGATGTAAATACTAAGTTTGACGTAAACTTCCTGAGAGGTGGAGGTTTGCTCAGAAACTTCCTGCTTGGTCATAACAGAGAACAAGAGAACTGGAACACATTAGTCTCCCTCTCTGAATCTGATCCTGTGGAGTTGATTAAAAATGCTGATTTGGGATTATTTTTAACTCAAGTAGCCAAAGCCCAACATTGTATTGACTGTATTTTGAGAGGAAATTGTAACACAGGAAAGAAATATTATCCAGGTTCTAAGAAAAAAGAAGTCTAATAAACATGTAACTTGTTGGAAAGCAAATCATGGAAAGGAAAAGGTATAATTTACATCTTTCAGTTTTACTTTCCCTAGTTGATGTATTGATGTCACTGCTCCTATTGTTGATAGCTGGCTGGCCACCTAAAGTTGTAGCTGACATTTTCTTTTCTTTCTTCTTTCTTTCTTTCTTTCTTTCTTTCTTTCTTTCTTTCTTTCTTTCGGGACAGTGATAGAATCAATTTTATTGAGTTTTTCATGTGGCTTTTGTTGCTCTGACATTTAGCTCTGTATGTGCTGCTAGGGTTCGAACTAGGGTCCTTGCATATGCCAGGCCAGCGCCGTGACCACTGAGCCACCCCTCAGCCTTGTAGCAGACATTTTGATGAAAGTTGTCTGCCACTGTTAGTGGTGTCAACTCTTTCTGCTGTGGTTATTGATGGTAATGTGCCAGCCCTGTGCCCTCTGTTGTGTGTACATGCATCTTATCTTTTTTTTTTTTAATAATTCTTTCTACAAAAGAGAGAGAGAGAGAGAGAGAGAGAGAGCTAGTAAGAGAGAATTAATTTTTTTATCTTTTTTATTTTCCTTTATTTATTTGTGTATGCTGGGGATCAAACTGGGGACCTTGTGCTTGCCAGGCAAGACTACCACTGAGATACCACTCCAGCCCTGGAAAGGTCATTTTAATATTTTATTTTCTAGTAGTAGGGGGTACCGGTGTTATGCTATCAGTCTTGGTCTTGATTTTCTGGAATAGATGCCCACTCATTCACATGCTTAAAATCTCAAATGTTTGGGCTAGAGAAAAAGGAAAAAACTCTTCTCATTATACAGCCCCCCACCCCCAAAAATCAATCAATATGAGAAAACTAAAAAACGAGATAGGATGAAAAACAGAATAAAGTAAAGAGAGAGAAACTAAAGATTTCCCAAATCCTAAAGTTTTGTTTGATTTTGTTGTTTTCTCTTCCCCCTCCTCTTCCTTCTTCTTTGTAAGTAGGGTAGGAAAGGCCTTTTTGACCCACTTAAGTATTTCTTCTATAATCAGCATACAGCATCATCAGCCTCAGTAGTTTCATGTCCGTTTGGTTTCCCAATGTCTGCACTCCTTTCTGAAACAGTTTCTACCTTCTCCTGACCTGCAGCATTGCATCTTCATCATATTGGTATACAAAGAAATGTATCTTGTGTGTGGCTTTGGTATCAATTCTGGACATAATATTAGTATATACCTCTTGAATGCACATTATGTACAATGCCACTGTACAACTCTATCACAGAGGCTAACCGAAGGATAAGTTTAGTCAATTTAATCCAACAAAGACTTGTTAAATAGGTACACTGAAATGAATGGGAAATTCCTAATTCTATAACTGAAACTATAATAAACATCAGACACTGATAATTAACATAATAGAGGTACAGACAATAAATAGATACTCAGAAAGTATTGACACAGAGTGATTCCAAATGAGAATGCTAGAACTTTAGCAAGAAAAGATTTTATTAAAAAAAAAATACAAGGGCTGGGAAAACAGCTCAGTGACAGCATTCTTGCTTAGTGTGTGCAAGGTTCTGGGTTCAATCCCCAGTACCAAAAATTGCCATTCTTTGATGACAAAAATTACTAGTTTTTTATTTTCTAAAGTTTGAAATAACAAGTTGGGTGGAGTGGTGCATACCTATAATCCCAGCTTCAAAGGATGCTAAAGCAGGAGGATCACAAGTTTGAGGTCATCCTTGGCAAAGTAGCAAGACCCTGTCTCAAAATAAAAAATAAAAAGAGCTGGGTATGTACCTCAGCAGTAAAGCACCTCGAGACTCAATCTCTAGTACAAAAAAAAAAAAGTTTGAAAAACACAGAAAAGCAGAAAGAATTTTTAAAAAAAATCTATCCAGAGATAATCCTTGCTGCTAACATTTTGGCTTATGTCTTTTTTTTTTTGAGAGAGAGAAAATCAATTTTATTTTACTTTTTCATGTGGCTTTTGTTGCTCTGGCATTATGTTATGTACATGGTGCTTGGGTTCGAACCCGCATCCTTGCTCATGCCAGGCAAGTGCAGTAACCACTGAGCCACTGCTCCAGCCCCCTCACCTTCTTTTGTTTTTTTTTTAAAGACAGACAGTTAATTTTTCTCATCTGGATTTTATTTTTCCTTTATTTGTTTGTGGTGCTGGGAATTGACCCTGAACCTCGTGTAGGCCAGGTAAGTGGTCTACCATTGAGCCCTCTCCAGTGCCTGGCATACACCTTTCTGATATTTTCTAAAACTTTATTTAATTTATATATACATTATACATACAGTATTATAACTGTATCTTAGCCTATATGCTTTGTGACATTGTTTTTTAACTTAACAGTATATTGTGAATAGTTGCTCACATCCTCAAATATTCTTCTGAATATGACTGTCAGTTCCAGAATATTGATGCAATATGCTTCATCCCCATTATTGAGCACTTTATTATTGAGCTTCCAATTTTTCACCTTATAAATAACGCTATAGTGAACTATCAAACACAAATCATTTTGCAAATATCATATTTTTTTCTTATATTCCTAGAATATAAGAACTGCTTAGTCAAGGCAGTCAACATTAGTGAACATTTTAAAGTACCTTTATGACACTCTAATCAGCAGCAGACAAGGAGCTCATATTTTGATCAGTAGAACTTTTCTAGAGATGTCAACTATCTCTTATTGAAGGCTTGTTTTGTTTTTGAAGATTCAGGAAGTTATGTAATAGATTTACGTAAGGAAGTAGATGCAGTGCTTTACCTACTCTGCCCTGCCATGCTGAGTGAGCAAGAAGGGCAAGTTTGTGTTATGAGTACGTGTCACACGCTTGTCATGTGGAAACCAGTATGTAGAGCAAAGAAAAGTTGGGGTAGTTCTTTTCATCTCCAGTGTGCTTTCAGTAACGATTTCCATGCAAAATAGTCTATCTTTTTCTCCTGAATCTTCCCCCACTTCAAAGATGACAACTAAGTTCCTTAAATATTCATGGACTGAAAGATCAGGTTTTCAAAGACAGCCTCTTTTTGCATTTAATTGCAAACTATATAATTTTTATTAAAAAAATAAAAAAGAAACCAAGTGGCATTAACTTTTATTAAAGTATAAGCATGATGAGAGTTAATGTTTTCCTGTTTTAATGCATATGGCATCAAGTGTATATTTTTAGTGCGATGCAATCCATCATGGAGAAATTTCAAAGCTATTATTTAAATGTTAATTATATAATATATGAATGTCATAGTTGTGTGGTTTAAATTGTTAAGATATCCTTAGAAAAAGGGACTTGAGGGGCTGGAGTGATGGCCAGTGGTTACGGTGATTACCCGGCATGCACGATGAGTACACGGGTTCAAACCCCAGCACCCACATACAAAACTAAGTGTCAGAGCAACGAAAGCCATGTGAAAAAACTCAATAAAAATTGATTCTGTCTGTCTGTCTCTCTCTCTCACTGTCCTTCTCTTTAAAAAAAAATAGAAAAAAAGGGACTTGAGTACTATATTGTCACTTTAATATAAACCTATTTTAGATGATATATAGCAATATAATAAGCCCTTGATAACAATAGGTCATATATTGTAGAAAAATATCATGTCTAACAAAGTTTCAGTTGGTGATTTATTTCCTTATCCAGCACTCTCCACCCTTCCTCAAAGGAGAATGTATATTCCATAACAACTGTGAGCTTGTCTGTTTTGTCCACCGTTGCACTCCTATCTTTAACAGTTTGGACATAAAGTTTACTTGATATTTGCTGTATGAATAAAAAATAGGAAAGTAACTCTAAAAGACTTAAAAAGGCACTGAAATTACCAAAATAAATAAACAAAAGTTCCAGTTTTAAAACAAACCAGGTCTAGGGGCTGGAGCAGTGGTTCAGCGGTTACCGCGCTTGCCCGGCATGCGCAGGTACATGAGTTCGAACCCCAGCACCACGTACCCAACGAAGCCTCGGAGCAATGAAGGCCACATGAAAAACTAAATAAAACTGTTTCTCTTTCTTTCTCTCTCACTGTCCCTTTCTCTCTCTCTCTCTTTTAGAAAGAGGGACAGGGAGAGAAAGAGACAGAGAGAAACAATTTTATTTAGTTTTTCATGTGGCCTTTGTTGATCCGAGACTTTGTTGGGTACGTGGTGCTGGTGTTCAAACTCTCGTACTTGAGCATGCCAGGCAAGCGCCATAACCGCTGAGCCACTGCTCCAGCCCCTGTCCCTTTCTCTTTTAAAAAATAAAACAAACCAGATCTATTGATAGTTGCATATTAAATGTAATTAATTACATTTAAAGTGATAGCATTTATCATTAGAGTAGCAGCATGTATCACTAGTTTGCTGAATGATATAATTAGATAGCAATAATAACAGTTAAAGCTGAGAGATGAGTAATAAAGGCAGAGTGGGATTTGTAATACCATGGTCAAAAGTAGTTCTTTGGGTCCGATTAAACATTTGAGAACAGTAAACAACTGTGGGCAGCTGTTTAGGCCTATGGTATATAAGAAAGGAGGTGCATGCCTGAGTGACTTCTTTTTTTCTGATTTTATGGGCTTCTCTCTCTTTTTTTGTGTGTCAGTATTGGGGATTGGGCTCAGGGCTTCATGTGTGCTAAGCAAGCACTTAGTTTCTTTAATTGAGTAGAAATTGCGTTTGGTGTACGTTAACATTTTAGTATTTATCAAACAGAATCTGTATCAATTATCTATTGCTGTGTAATAAACTACAACAAAACTTAATGACTTAAAGCAACAAACAATTATTATCTTACAGATGCTATGGGTGAGGCAGCTGGGCATAGCTTAGATTGGTGTTTGGTTCTCAGTTTTTCCCAAGGTTGCATTCAAGGTGTTGTCTGCTGCTAGTAATCTTAAGGCTTGGCTTACGGGGTGGATGTGGGCAGCATTTCGTTCTTTTCAGAGTGTTGCAGTTTTCTAGTGTTAACTAGAGGCTGCCCTCTATTTCTTGCCACATGGACCTGTCCCTTGAACTATTCAAAACATGGCAGTTTTATTTGTCAGAAAGTGAGAGGGCAAGAGAGTGGCAAGAATATGGAAGTCACAGTGTTTTGTAATCTAATCTCAGATATGCCATTCTATCATGTTGCCATATTCTGTTCACTAAAAACAAGTCACAGGGCTGGAGTGGAGGCTCACTGCTTACGGCGCTTGCCTGGCATGCGTGAGGACCAGGGTTTGAATCCTAGCACCACATACACAACTAAGTGTTGGCAAAAGAAAAATCAGATGAAAAAATAAATAAAATCGACTCCTTCTCTCTTAAAAAAAAAAAAAAGAATAAAGGAAAAACAAGTCACTAGTTGTAGCCCACGCATAAGGGGTGGAAATTACACAAGATATGAAAACAGGAGGGGTCATTGGGAACCATGTTAGAAGCAGCCTACCACAGAAACTATAGAAGGAAGGAAAAACAAAAAGTAAAAATGCTAATTCAGCTGAGAGTCATTACAAAGGAATATCTTTTGTATGAGAAGATAGTATTGCTGATAGCGATCACCTTCTGCATCTGTGGTCAGGAATGGAAAGCCTGATAAGTGGAATAAGAACACTTTCCACAAAAACAAGGATGGCTCTGTGATCTTCAGCTTTTCTTCATTATTTGTAGTTTGTTGCTATTTTTGACTTGCAGATAGTTTTTTTTTTTGTTTTGTTTTATTTTTTTCATACTGAAGATTGAACCCCATGGTACTATACCATAAACTATATCCTCAGCCCTTTTTATTTTATACTTTGAGGCAGGGTCTCACTAAGTTGCTCAGACTGGCCTTGAACTTGGAATCCTCCTGCCTTAGCCTCCTGAGTAGCTGTAATTATAAATGTGTGCCACTTTGCCCAGCTACAAATAGGATTTTTAGTGAAGTGAAAACCAAACATTAATCAGCAAAGTGGTACTGTGATTTCTAATTCAAAAACAATTCTGGAATAAACTAATTAGTAAAAAGTTATTGACTTCCTCAAATGTGCTGTCACTAGAGAAGTATAGGACATACTATGTACTCTCAATTAGTCTGGCATGTCTTGTAAATCTATGAAATTGAAATCAACTCCTTATTGTATCAGACACTGGGTTCATAAGTCAAGAGATAAAGGAAATAAATTCAGAGGAAGAGGCTGGAGTAGTGGCTCAGTGGTAGAGTGCTTGTCTGGCATGTACAAGAACCTGGGTTTGAACCCCAGCACCACATTCACAACAACAACAATAAAAAAAGATAAAATATAGGTAAAAATTGATTTTCTCTTTCTCTTTCTTTCTCTCTCTTTAAAAAAAAAATTCAGAGGGGTGATGATTACCAAAGAATTAAAAATTGGAAAACATGTTGGGATGTAGCTGTGTGGTAGAACTATTGCCCTGCATGTGTGTGGCCTGGGTCTGTCCCCAGTAGAAAATAAAAAAACAAAAAATAAAAATAACAAAACAAAAACCTGGAAGAGAGAATTTATGCGGAAAGACTGAAGACACAAAACTTAGAGAGAGAGAAAGAGAGAATCAACTTTTTCATGTGGCTCTTGTTGCTGTGACACTTTGTTGTGTATATGGTGCTGGGGTTTGAACCCACATCCTCGAACATGCCAGAAAAGCGCCATAACTGCTGAGCCCCCGCTCCAGCCCCTATGGGTACCTTTTTTTTTTTCTTTCTTTCCTTCCTTCCTGTCTTCTTCCCTCCCACTTTCTCTCTCTCTTTTTTGTACCAGGGATTGCTCAACCACTGAGCCAGATCCCCAGCTCTTTTTTTAAATTTTGAGACAGGTCTCACTAAATTGCTGAGGCTGGCCTTGAACTTACAATCCTCTTGTTTCAGCTTCCCAAGCTTCTGGGATTACAGGCATGCCACAGTCCCTGACTTATGAGTACTTTTATAGGAGATGGAAATAAATATTCGTATCCTTAAGTTAGAGTACATGAGAACTGGATCTCTTCTTTCTCTCCTCTCTTTTCTGTATTAAAAAGTTTGCTTACACATTAATTCTTCAATTAATGTCAATAAAAACTCTTAGAGGATATTTTTCTCTGGCATCATCAAGACATTTTTATAGAAAGAGTGAAAAATGTCTAATTATCTACCTAACTCCTAACAGATTTCTGTCAAGAACTGTAAGGAGTCTGAGATTTTACACTACATGCAAGCTATTAAGTCAGGTTGCCACAGTTTCATGCATGTCAGCAAAGACATGAGACTCAGGCCCAAGACAAAAGATAATTTATTACTCACAACAATAGTAGGAGTAAAAATATCCCTCATTATTTTTTTTCACCAATTTCCTGAGCTTCAGAACTCATAGGATGATACAATGTGAGCTAGGTAATACACTAGCCCTTGGAGGTCACCCAAAGTGGTCTAGTTGGATACTGTGCATGCAGTAGATTTGCATCATAGTGAGGAACCCCAAATAAAGGAAGTCTCCAAATTTTTTATTAGATTGTAAGCAAAACAGGACAACCTTTGCCCTGGAAGGAGATATTATCTTTATTATACAGGACAGTGAACAAACCTAACCTCTGCTCTGGAGGGAGACATTATCTCTAAATTCCAAGGCTCTTCATTATACAAACATTCTTGAAGAGTCTAGAACAAAATCTGTCAGTGCTTCAGTTCCTAAAGTGCAGAAATGTAAGTGCTGAAAGAGAATTGTCTCCCAAAGTTTTTTTTTTCTTTTCTAGGAAACTTCATTTCTACGTTCATTTGTTCATTCATTTTTTTCAACAATATTTTTTGAGTAATTACGTGGGTCAAGCACATAAAGTACACCTTTTAGGCTTTTGTATTTTTCTTTTTCTTTTCTTTTTTCTTTTTTTAGGTATTTTGGAAGGAGAATTTATTCCAAATACATACATACTTCCTCTCCTCTTTACCCAACAGTTGTGCAGGGATGTGGAGAGTAGTTCAATAAAAAGTAACAGATGTTTTTCCAATAAGATTTTTTGCTTTAGGATTCATAGATGTGGGTAGAAAAATGGTATATATATTCCACCACAGTTTGGAAATCTTCTTACCTATGTTAGACTTAAAACACATTTGTTGTAAATACTTATAGTTACAATTTTAACTATTTAAATGTATGGTTCAGTGGCATTAAGTCTATTAACATTTTTGTGCAACCATTACCACCAACCACCTTCAGAATGTTAACACTCTGATCGCCCCCTCCTCTATCCTTTGGCAACCACCATTCTAACCTACATTTTTTTCTTTTTTTTTAATTTTTATTTTTTTATCTGGCTTTTGTTTCTCCTACACTTGATTGTGTATGTGGTGCTAGGGATAGAACCAGGCTCCTCACACGTGCCAGACAAGTGCTCTACTCCTGAACCACCTCTCCAGCCCCTATTCCTTGACTACTTTTGGACTCAGTTTCTCTTTCATTTAATAAGAATGAGGGTCTATGGCTGACCAATGGGATTGCTTCTACATATGCAGGTCTTCTTGCATATAGGTGATTGGAGTTTATTGTAGAGAAAGGTAACAGAAAATGAGGTTGGAGAAAGAAGAGTCTCCGCAGCCCTGCCACGGATTTGCCCGATTCTTTCGATTCACGAAGTTGATCTTTCGAGCCATTTCCCTGTTGTAGATCCGCCACATGCTTCATAGCTTTCCCGCTGTCTTCTGCAACAGGGCTTCTCGTAGTGTCTTCGTCGCTTAATCTCCTCAATTAGTCCATCCATGCTGAATGTTTAAGGTCCTGTATGCACCTTCCAGGTTCCCATCCTGTACCATCACAGTTCTGGTAATGCATTTCAGGTGTTTTGCCATTACCTTGGATTTAAGTCTTCACGCTGCACGAAACCCTCACCCCGCACCCTCAGGACTGGGCCCCCCAGCCGCTCGCGATCGGAAGCGGAAAGTACCTCTTTTTCTTATCTTAAAAGGATACTTATATTATTTTCTTAAAAAAAAAAAAGACTTAACTGTTAATGTTGCTTATTGCTGGGTGGTAGGATTCTGAGTTATTCTTATATATAATTCATGTTTCTAAATTTCCATATTTTCAATTAGCATTCATGCCATTTTATTATAACACAAGTTTAAATAGACATAAGTACACATTTCGAATCTAGGACCTACTGTCTCTTCCGATGATCATGGCCTCTTTTAAAACTGTCTAGCTCATGACCACAAGTTTTGGTAGGAGGGTTTAATCCTGTTAGTTTAGGTTATTTTATTAACTTTCTCAAAAAAATTTTTTTATATTAAAAAATTTAGTTCTGTTTTTAATCAACTTTTTAAAAAATTTATGTAATTGTTTTGCACTGCTAGATATCGAACCCAGGATCTTGAGTATGTCAGGCATGTGCTCTGTCACTGAACTATACCTCTGGCCATCTTACCAACATTTTAAATATCATCTTACTCCTTACAATTGTAAGCAATTATCAGAATGAAAAGTTGATATAATAGGCAATTTGTAAGTCAGATAATTAATCTTTCAATTGTTATTTCAAATATGCAACCATGAAAGAATATTAGAAATGAATGTATTAACAAGAAAACAGCTACTGCTATTTGTGCATTTGGACTTTGCCTACAAATATCATCTCATTATTCCTTGAAAGGTGATACAGAGCCATGTGACAATATTTTGTAAGTGAAGAAACTAGACTCTAAAAGATAATTTTTAAAATTGATTCAGCACAGGAAGTAAGTCAAGAAATGTAACTGGAAAGTGCTCTCATGGAGTCTGCTGCCTGAACCTTAGGCAGCACCAAGAGAGAATGATTCTGAAGTTTTGTTCAGCCAAAACACCTGTTCTCACTCAATAGAGTTGATGGTACCAACTAGGAAAAGCAGGAATATTCTCAACTGCAGTAGAAGCTGGCATATAGAATCATGCTGGGTGCAGTGGTGCATGCCTGTAACACCAGCAGCGCAGGAGGCTGCAATTTGAAGGCCAACTTCAGCAACTCGGTGAGGCCCTAAGCAACTTAGACAAACTCTCAAAAAATATAAAGGGCTGAGAATGTAGCTCAGTGGTAAAGCACCCTTTGGGTCAATCCCTAGTACCAAAAAATAAAAAGTAAAAAAAAAAAAAAAAAAAAAAAAAAAAAAAAAAAAAAAAAAAAAAAAAAAAAAAAAAAAAAAAAAAAAAAAAAAAAAAAAAAAAAAAAAAAAAAAAAAAAAAAAACCCACAAAAAACAAAACAAAACAAAGAAAAAAGAAAAATAAACTCATACCTGTTCTTATTAATTTATATCATTAAGAAGCTACAAAAATCCTTGGAGAAATTAATAAGGAAAAACATTAATTTTCAAAACAATTTAATGCAAATATAGATTTATCTAACAACAACAAAATGAATTAAAAATTGTCTTCAGGGGGCTGGAGTGGTGGCTCAGCAGTTATGGTGCTTGCCTGGCATGTGTGAGGACACAGGTTAGAACCCCAGCACCACGTACACAACAAAGTGTTGGAGCAACGGAGGCCATATGAAAAACTAAATAAAATTGATTCTCTCTCTCTCACTGTCCCTCTTTCTTTTTTAAAAAAGAAAACATTTTGGAAGGTTTGTTATGCTGTATTAGGAAACTACATTCTCCCCACTTAGTAGCCATCCCATCCAGCCTCAAAAAGGAGCTCAAAATGTTTTGTTCTGATTGGTGATTGGTGGAAAATGATAACTATATCCCCTCCCTTACATAGTAACATTTTCTTCTGTTCCTTCCTAGCTCATTCCATCCATTTGATAGGAGTGTTGACAAGAAGCCTGTAGGTGATCAGGATCTAGGAAGCCTACTGGATTATAGCCCTTTCTAGTTGTACCTCCTTTATGAAAACCGTGTTTAAAAATTTCCATACCTTTTGCTGGCCTCAAAAGTGATTATTTTTCTGTTTGGAAAATGTGAAATAACAAATCTGAGGTGATGTGATTTTCTTTTTTAATACTCCTAGGGGAAGATACATGGGTTGTTTCACTTTGAAAGTTTTCCTTTAAAAAGGATCTCTTCTGAGTTGCAGTCTCTGTTCTGTCATTCTGCAACCTGTTCTGGAAAATAATACTGCTTATTTTTTGCTTCATTAGAGAAAAGACTGCTCAATTGAAAAGTTTTATGCTCAATGTCTCCCATATTTATAAAGCTAATTCTTAAATTTTGAGTAACAGCAAAATTTCAGTTAAAAAAAAGAACAAAAGTTCAATAAAAGGGTGAAGACTTTCAACTTGCTGATAGTCCTGAAATATTTCGATGACAAAGTTATAAAGTCAAGAAATAATTGACTAAAATATTTGTTTCCATGTGTTTTTATTTTTTTATATTTTTTATTGGTGCATTAAAGTTGTACATAATAATAGGATTTGTTGTTGCATATTCATACACTATAGCAATATAATTTGGCCAATATCTCCCCTAGTACTCCCTCCCTCCCTCTTCCTGTCCCCTTGCATGTGCTTTCTACAAGTTTTTGACGTATTACCTATGTTGCCTAATTATTAGCTAATGCTACAATCTTGATAAAGTATCATGATTGCTTTTCTCATTTATAAAAAATATATATAAAATAAAAAACCACTTTTTTTTTTTTTTTTTTTTTGCATTGGAGATTGAATCCAGGGGTGCTCTTCCACTAAGCCACATCATCAATCTTTTTTTCCTCATTTCGAGTCAGGGTCTCACTTGACAGAGGCTGGCCTACAACTTGCAATCCTTGTGCTTCAGCCTCCAGAAGTTGCTGGGATTACAGGCAAGTTCCACTCTGCCTGGATTCTATTGTTTATTTTAGACTTTTTTCCTTTCCCAGTTTTTAAGCTTCCCCATCTTGCAAAATGATTAAAAATCTGAAGGGCAAAATATGTTCTTATGTATTATTTGGATTAGGCATTTGACTAAGTAAATATTAGGAAGTTAAAAATACATAGTGTTACTTCTGCTACCACTCAGGATAGTTTAGCAGGGATGTGAATTAACCTCTCACCCATGAGACAACAGTCTTCTGATATCAGATAGCCTGCAGTGTGGAATAGTGATTTCTCAGAAGAGGACACATGTTTCCTAAAATTATTACTAGCTGTAGGAGATTTTTCAGGCTGCAGCACAGGAAGGAAGAGCCCAAATGGAGCTAAGCCACCTCTTTGAGAGAGCAGTTTGAAGATCTGGAAGGTGAATGCATCAGAATTTTTAGGGTAAAAACAAGAGGAAAGAGCTGTATAAAAGAGCTTTGAAGGGTTCTTCTTGAGTCTTAATCTGAGTACTGATCAATACATGCATGTTAGAAAAACTAGCATGGCTAGAATCATTGGAAAAATTAAAAAATATATTTTTCAATTATTAAAGGCTTTAAAAGGAAAACCTTGTAATTGTCTCAATAAATGTCAGAAAATAATTTGTCAAAATTCAGTATCCACTCTCAGCTTTTAGTTTCAGTTTCAGTTTCCTAAAACTCTCAAAATTGGGCTAGGCTCGTAGCTCAGCACGTGTGAGGCACTGGGTTCTATTCTCAGCACAATATAAAAAAAATAAATAAAATAAAGGTCAAAATAAATAAGAGTCTTAAGTTAAAAAAAAACCTTTCTTAAAATTAATGCGAGAGGGGCTGGAGCTGTGGCTCAGCAGTTGGAATGCTTGCCTGGCATGGGCAAGGACCTGGGTTCAAATCCCAGCACCATAGACACAAGCAGGTGTTGGAGAAACAAAGGCCAGATGAAAAAATAAATGAAACTGATTCTCACTTTCACTCTCTCCCTCTTTCTTTAAAACATTTTTAAAAATGAGAATAGAAGGGAATTTCATTCACCAAATAAAGGACACAGGTAACATCATACTTAAAGGTGAAAGACCAAATGCTTTTCCACCAGGATTGGAGAAAATACTAGATTCTTACCATTCCTGTCTAATATGCTACTGGAAGTCACAGCCACCATAACAAGGCAAATAATACATATATACATACAAATTGGAAAGAAAGCTTATTAGAAAAATATAATAACACACACACACACTCATATATTTGGTACCAGGGATTTAACCCAGGGGTGCTTAACCACTGAGCCACACCCCAAGCCCTTTTTATTTTTTATTTTGTGACAGGGTCTCACTAAGTTGCTGAGGCTGGTTTTGAACTTCCAATCTTCCTGCCTCAGACTCCTGAGCCAATGGAATTACAGGCATCCGCCACCATGCCCAGCAGAAAAATATAATAATCTTGAAAGTGTGATAAAAGTACATATAGAACAGAATAAAGTCTAGAAATAATAACACACATATATCATCACTGATTCTTCTTTTTTTTTTTTAGAGAGAGAGGGACAGTGAGAGAGAGAGAATAAATTTTATTTAGTTTTTCATGGACTTTCGTTGCTCAGACACTTCATTGTGTATGTGGTGCTGGGGTTTGAACCCACATACTGGCGCATGCAAGGCAAGCGCTGTAACTGCTTAGCCACCGGTCTAGCCCCGATTATTCTTTTTTTTTTTTTTTTTAAGAGAGAAAGGGAGAGAGACAATCAAATTTATTTATTCATCTGGCTTTGGTTTCTTCACACTTAGTTGTGTATGGTACTGGGATTCAAATCTGGGTCCTTGTGCATGCCAGGCAAACCCTCCAACACTAAGCCACTGCTCCAGTCCTCTGGCCAGTTTATTTCTTTTCTTTTAAAAGATAGAGGAAGATAGGGCTGGAGTGGTGGTTCGGTGGTCACGGCGCTTGCTTGGCATGCACAAGGTCACGAGTTCAAACCACAGCACCATGAACACAACAAAGTGCTGGAGCAATGAAAGCCACATGAAAAACTAAATAAAATTGATTCTTTCTCTTTCACTGTCTGTCTTTAAAAGAGAGAGAGAGATTAACCTTATTTATTTTTCCATCTGGCCTTTGTTTCTCTGACATTTAGTTGCATATGTGGTGCTGGGGTTTGAACCCAGTGGGTTCTCGTGATTGCTAGGCAAGCACTCCAACTGCTGAGCCACCACTCCAGCCCTGGTTAGTTGATTTTTGACATAAGTGCTAAGGCAATTCAATAGAGAAGAATTACTATTTTTTTTTAAAAGTTGGAATAATTAGCCATCCATATGCAAAAAAGTAGATCTTTACTACTATTATATGTATTTAGGAACTAAAAGTATAAAACTTCTAGAAAAAAGGACAGGAACTGGGTGTGGTGGCACATGCCTGTAATCCCAGTGACTCAGGATTGCTGAAGTAGGAGGATTGCAAGTTCAAAGCTAGCCTCAGTCAGCACCTTAGTGAGGCCCTAAGCAATTTAGAGAGACCCCGTCTCAAAATAAAATATAAAAAATGAGCTGGGGATGTGGCTCAGCTGAGGTCAATGCCTGGTACTCAACCT
>PVKS010021973.1:0-34412 GCA_004027875.1 Aplodontia rufa | reverse complement strand
CACTCTCCAGTATCCTAGGAGATCTTCAAATACCCTCCCCCAACCCCTCCCCCTCCCTATGCCTCCAAGTATCCTAGGGAGCAATCCCCCTATTAAGCTACAACCATACAATTTAAGGTTATTATTAATTTAGCCATTTAACCTACTGCTTCCCCATATATTCTAGCTTCCACAGATGAGAGAAACCATTCAGCCCTTGACTCTCTGAGATTGGGATACTTCACTTAGCATAATTCTTTCCATCTCTGTCCATTTGATATCAAAAGCTATAATATCATCTTCTCTAATGGCCAAGTAGTATTCCATTGTATATATGTACCATAGTTTTTGTATCCACTCATTGAGTGAGGGGCATCTGGGTTGGTTCCATAGTCTAGCTATAGTAAATTGAGCTGCTATAAACATTGAGGAAGCCACATCACTATAATACACTGATTCTAATTCTTTTGGGAAAATACCCAGAGTGGGATAGCTGGGTCATAAGGTGGTTCCATCCTTAATTTTTTGAGGATTCTCCACACTGCTTTCCATAGTGGATGAGCCAGTTTGCAGTCCCACCAGCAGTGTAACAGTGTTCCTCTTTTCCCTCAGCCCCTCCAGCATCTGTCATTGTTTGTATTCTTCATTTTTGCCATTCTTAACAGGTGTGAGGTGGTATCTCGTTGAAGTTTTGATTTGCATTTCCCTTATAGCTAATGATGTAGAGCATTTTCTCATATATTTGTGGCAGGCAAATGTTTTCTCCCATTCTGTAGGTTCTCTCTTGATGCTCTTGACAAGATCTTTAGCTGTGTAAAAGCTTTTTAGTTTAATTGCATCCCATTCATTTATTCTTGATTTTACAGCATCAGCCATGGGAGTTTTGCTAAGGAAGTAGCTGCCGTCTCCTATATGGTGTAGTGATGACCCTACTTCTTTTTCTAGTAAGTTTAAAGTTGTTGGTTTAATATCCAGGTCTTTGATCCATTTTGATTTAATTTTTGTGCAGAGAGAAAGATAAGGCTCTAGCTTCAGTTGTCTACATGTGGCTGTCCAGTTTGTCCAGTACCATTTGTTGAACAGGCTATCTTTCTTCCAGACTATGCTTTTGCCCCCTTTATCAAATATCAAATAGTTAAATATATAGGGGTTTCTCTCAGGATCTTCAATTCTGTTCCACTGATCTTCGGTTCTGTTTTGACACCAATACCATGCTGTTTTTGCTACTACAGCTCTGTAATATAATTTCAGGTCAGGTATTGAGATACCCCCTATTTCTTCCTTTCTATAGAGTAGTGTTTTTGGGTCTCCTGTTATTCCATATGAACTTGAGAATTGTTTTTTCTGTATCTCTGAAAATGCCATAGGTATCTTGATGGGGATTGCATTGAAGCTGTATAGGGCTTTGGGTAGAATGGCCATCTTTATTATATTGATTTTGCTTAACCATGAGCATGGAATGTTTTTCCATCTACACAGATCTTCTTTAATTTCTTTTTT
Source organism: Aplodontia rufa (assembly GCA_004027875.1). NCBI lineage: Eukaryota > Metazoa > Chordata > Mammalia > Rodentia > Aplodontiidae > Aplodontia > Aplodontia rufa. The sequence continues at coordinate 32,933 of PVKS010021973.1, read as the reverse complement.
TAGTGTTTGATAGTTTTCTTTGTAGAGGTCCTTAACTTCCTTTGTAAGGTTAATGCCCAAGTATTTCATTCTTTTGGAAGTGATGGTGAATGTGAGAGATTTCCTGATTTCTTCTTCTGCGGATTTGTTGCTGGAGTAAACAAACACTAGTGATTTGCTGGAGTTGATCTTGTAGCCAACTACTTTGCTGAAAAGTCCTATAAGCTCTAGGAGTTTTCTGGCTGATGTTAGTGTGTCTTCTAGGTATAGAATCATGTCGTCAGCAAATAGGGATAACTTAACTTCCTCTTTTCCTATACGAATACCTTTGATTTCCTTGTCTTGCCTGATGGCTCTGGCAAGGGTTTCAAGGACTATATTGAACAAGAGAGGGGAGAGAGGACAACCTTGTCTCGTACCTGAATTCAGTGGAAATGCTTTCAGTTTTTCTCCATTGAGGATAATGTTGGCTATGGGTCTGTTGTAAATGGATCTGACATAATTGAAGTATCTTCCCTTGATCCCTATCTTTTCCAAAATTTTGAACATAAAATGGTGTTGAATTTTATCAAATGCCTTCTCTGTATCAATTGTGATGATTATATGATTTTTTATTTTAATTCTGTTTATATGGTGAATTACATTTATTGATTTTCATATGTTGAACCAGCCTTTCTTTCTGGTAATGAAGCCTACTTGATCATAATGTATTATCTTTTTAATGTGTTTTTGCATCCTATTAGCTAAAATTTTATTAAGGATTTTTGCATCAATGTTCATCAGGGAAATTGGTGTGTAGTTTTCTTTCCTTGATGTGTCTTTGTTGGGCTTTGGAATCAGTGTAATGTTTGCTTCATAAAAAGTGTTTGGGCGTGATCCCGCTCTATCAATTTCCTGGAAGAGCTTGAAGAGGATCGGTGTTAGTTGTTCTGTGAAGGCTTGGTAGAATTCTGCCGTATATCCATCCAGGCCCGGGCTCTTCTTTTTTGGGAGAGCTTTGATTGCTGCTTCAATTTCGCTTTCTGTGATAGGTTGGTTGAGGTTTTCAGTGTCCTCCTGTGTTAAAGAGTGGATGTTGTGTGTGTCCAAGAACCTGTCCATGTCCTCCAGGTTATCAAATTTGGCAGACTATAAGTTTTCAAAATAGGTTCTGATAATCTTCTGGATCTTGGATGAGTCTGTGGTGATATCCCCATTTTCATCTTTGATTTTGTTGATTTGCTTCCTTTCGTTCTTCCTTTTGGTAAGGTTGACTCTTTCAAAGAACCAACTCTTAGATTTGTTGATAGTTTATATAGTTTTTTGTTCTCGATTTCGTTGATTTCAGCTCTGATTTTGGTAATTTCCTGTCTTCTGTTAGATTTAGGATTGTACTGTTCCTCCTTTTTAGTCATTTGAGTTGAAGCATAAGGCTATTAAACTGATCTCTTTCTAGATTTTTGATGTATGCACGTAGTGCTATAAATTTACCTCTTACGAAAGCCTTCATACTGTCCCAGAGGTTTCAGTATGTTGTTTCCTCATTCTCTTTCAATTCCAAAAACTTCTTAATCTCTGTTCTCATTTCCTCTTTTACCCATCCTTCATTTAAGAGGTAATTATTCAATTTCCAAATAGTTGAATAGTTTCTGTTGTTTCTCTTGCTGTTGATTGCTAAGATCATAGCTTTATGATCTGAGAGAATACATGGGATTATATCCACTTTTTCATAATTGCTGAGATTATCCCGGTGAACTAGGATGTGGTCGATTTTAGAGAAAGATCCATGAGCCGCTGAGAAGAGGGTAAATTCAGCTGTCTTAGGATGGAATGTTCTGTAAATGTCTGTTAAGCCCTATTGATTAATAGATTAGTTCAGATTGGAGATATCTTTATTGATTTTTTGTTTTGAAAACATCTAATTTTCAACCCCAAATTATGAGATATGTAAAGAAATAGAGAAATGTAATTAATATTTTCGGAAAACTGCACTCAACAGAAACTGAATCTAATTGGGCCCAAAGACTGCAAAGCAGCTATAAGTGTGTTCAAAGAATGACAAAAATTATGTACAATTACTAAAAAATAGTGGAAATAACAAGAAACAGGAAATCTCAAGAGATAACTAGGCACTAAAAATATAAAAAACAAAAGGCAAGTTAGAATTGAAAAGTAATAAAATAGTCTCAACAGCATGTTTGAGATGGCAGAAAAATAAGTGATTCTGAAGATAGAAATTATTTAATTCAAAGAACAGAAAGAAGAAATGAGATTGTATAATAGGGTTCCAGAGACTCAGGGGACAATGTTAAACATTGCAACAGATTTGAGATGAAAGTTATAGAAAGAGAGAAGAGAATGGGGCAGAGAAATTTTGAAGAAAAAGTGACCCACACTCCCCAAAGTTGATCAAAACCTGTTGTTTAGAGGTTAAAGATGGTCAATAAACTCCAAGTATGATGAACACAAGGAGAAACACACCTGGTTATATCATAACTACTGAGAGATGAAGAACGAATTCTGAAATTAGCAAGAAAACGATTACCCATTATATAGGGGAATGGTAATATAAAGAATGTCTGACTTCTTATCAAAATATAATGGAGTCCATTACAACTATAATGCATTAATAAAAAATAAATAAAAATATAATGGAAAACACAACAAAACAAAATATAATGGAGTCCAGAAAGCAGTGACAAGTTCAAATGCAGAAAGGAAAATATAAAAACAAAAACAAAAGGGTCATTCAAGATTTCTATATCCAGCAAAACTATTCTTTAAAAAGTGAGCATGAATATCATGCTAAGTGAAATTAACCAGACTCAGAAACTCAAAAATCATGTTATTTTCTCATTTGTGGGAGCTAGAGTATAATAAAGGAACAGGGGAGGAGGGAAGATAGGATTAAATAAAGAACCATTCAAATAACAAATCAATAGATGAATGAAAGGAAGTCTAGTAGAGTGGAGGAAAGAGAAGGGGAGAGGGAAGGAGAGATAGGAGGGGGGAAGGGAGGGTAAAGGATGGGGGAGGGAATAAAGTATATTCTGAGCTTATCAGTGGAAGACTGGGCCATGAGACAGGAGGAGGAAGGGTGGTGTGCTTTGGGTGGGAGATTAGCCAAATTCATGAATATGTGCATTCATGAATATGTAATGGCAAATCTCAACATTATGTTCAAATTTAATGCACCAATAAAAATGTGGAAAAAAACTGAGTATGAAATAAAGACTTTCCCAGATGAACAAAATGTGAGAGTGTACTTGCCATATAAGAAATACAAAGGAAGTCCTTTAAGCTGAAAGTAGAGAGTAGAAAACAGTAACTTGGAATTATCAGAAGTAATGAAGAACCCAAGGGATTGTAAAGATATTCATCATGTTTTTTCCTCTTCTAATTTCTTTTAAAAACATAAGAAAACATACTGACTTTGGTTTAAAATATATGCGATTTAATATGTATGTTGACAATAATGTAAAGAAGGGGGGAGAATACTGAGCATTAGTAGATCAAATTTGCTATATAATCAGAATTAACTCAGTATTAAGTTGATGTAGTGATGTTAATGATGCAGAGCAATTTGTAGAAAAACAACTAAAAAAACCCAAGGAAAGCTTAAAAACCCACAAAATAGTACTCTAGAAAATAAATATTTAATACAAAAGGAGGTAGTAAAAAGGAATGGAAAACTAAGATGGCAGACATAAATTCAACTCTATCAGTAAGTACACTTAAAGTAATTATTTTACCTAGTCAGACTAGGTAAAAAAAAGCAAGATGCAAATATATACTGTATATAAGGTTTGCACATTAGTTTCAAAGACAAAAATTTGTTGAAAATAAAAGATTAAAAAAATTGTACCCTGTAAATAGTAGCCACAGAGAACTGGAGTGGCTACATTAATTTCAGACAAGATAGAGTTTATGACAAAGAACATTATGACAGTTGATGAGAAATATTTCTAATAATAAAAGATCAATACATCTGGAAGATATAATACTGGTAAATAATTATGTATACATACATATATATGTATATATGTACTCACTCAACAACACATAATAAAAATTCATAAATCAACTAAACAATATTGAAAGGATAGACAATTTAGCAATTAGAGTTGGAGATTCCAGTCGTTCTCTAAAAATAAAAGAACTACGAGACAGAAAATCAGTAAAAATATAGAAGATACACAAATCACTGCTAAATAACGATATACTTATATATACTAATATATGGAGTATTCCACTTGATAATAATAGAATGTACATTCTTGTTGTTACTGTGTGTGTAATAAGTTTTGATTGAATGTTGGATATTGTGCAGAATAGAAGAGTTGAGCCTGAGGTCAATAGGATTTATGTCTGGAAATGGGCAGCTCCCTCCTTCTCTAGTCTGAACTTGAACCAGACTACTTTTTGTTTAAGTTGACTACAGGTCTTCTTGTTGTCATAACTACCATTAATGTATCTTGGTGTTTGAATCCTCTCAGTGGTAGATTACTGCCAGCTTTAACTTTGTGTGAACTCTTGGGTGCTGGAGGATTTTTCTCTGTGATCCCAATCACTCTCAGCTTTAAGTAGTCTCCAAAGCTTGCACCATGAAAGGGTCTCTACATAGTCTTACCCAGTCCCCATAGTACACTGCTGTTGCTATTTGGAGGGAGGCTAGAGATGGAGTGGAGTTGGGGGATCTTAATTCTTTTGGTTCAGATTCACTTAGCCAGGTCCTTTTACCTAGCTCAAAAAAAGCATTTTCAACGCTTCTGTCCCCTGTATGGCAGCCAAACTCCGCCTAAAATCCATGGAAGATTATCTCCTGCTGGAGAGAATTTTGTCCTCCACCCCCAGGGCACCCGTGGAAGTTGACCTTGCCTTGTGTTGGTACAGATGCTTGGGTCGTCAGGGTGGTGCTGCTGCTCCTTCCCCACTGTCAGCCACAGTTGCTCCCTCTTCTTCCTTTAGCAGCACTGCACCTTCTCTTGAGATCAGTGACATATGGTTTTCCGGTACCTCCCCACCCCAGCGCAAGTTGAGGTCGCCAGTACTTGTTATTCAGTGCAATACCGTTTGGGGAATAAGGTGGGCTTCCTGACTGTGTCTCAGCATTTTCCTTTGCCTGAGACCGGGGAAGAGAGGGAGGGTTCTCTGTACCTCCCCGTGAGATGTTTAGTTCTGCTCTTGACCAGCAGCACGGTGAATCTTTACCTGGGCTTTGGGAGCCAGAGCACTTCTAACCCTTTTCGAGAGAACCCAGAGCCTTGAGCTTCCAGAAGGGTCTCTTTCCAAGAGGGGGGAAACGGCGGAGCTTCGTGTATCAGCCTTTGCTGGGAAGGAGTGGAAAGAGCTTGGGAGGGAGTCCGTCTAACACACCCATGACCTTTAGGAATTTGTTAAAATTTTATGTTTTCTTCTTGTCCCCTTTGAGGTAGGCACCTGTTCATGTTGCGTTTTGCTGAAGGGGAAGCTTCTTGCATTTGGTGGCCCCTCTGAGGGCCGGGCTCTGAAGCTCAGCTCGCTTGTCCACTTTTCTGCCTTAGTGCCCTGTGGGGCCCAAAGCAAATCACCCTTTTGTTGATTGCCCAGCTTTGTTCTTGTTGTTGTTATAGTGGCCCTTACTTTGTGGTTCTCTACATCTAAGCAGAGTGACATTAGAGTTAGTAGAATCTTCCACTTCCAACTCTATTTTGAGCCCGAAAAGTTTCTACCCAGTTCCTCCTTTCTGGAAGAAGGTGATTTTTGTTTTCTACGCACCTGAAAGGAAAATGAAACGGTTATGATGCCTTGTAGATTATCTCCCTCTTAAGAGTCGAGTGAAAAACTAAATAAAATTCATGTTCTCAGACTAAAATTTTAATGTTTCTGCGTTACATCGTTAAGTAATTGCTTTTGAAAAGCGAGTCTCGAGAAAATGGAGAATAGGGCTGTAGATTTTGACTGGCTTTTATTTTAAATCATTTTAGATTCTTAATAGTTGCTTAAATTATGCTAATTTGTTTTATACAGAATGCATTTTTTTATAGTATTTACTGTAAGTATTAGAAAGAGAGGGGGTGAAAAGCATTCGGAAGAGAATGGCCTTTAGATGAAATTTTGTTCGAACCTAATATCAAATTACTTTAAAATGAAAAGCTTTCAGTTTTCCAATTTTTAATTCTTCTGGCATGATGCTATTAAAAGAAATCCAAGAAGAGTGCACTGAGTGGGATGATATAATGTGAAATGCCAACAGAACTGATGAGTTGAAAATTTGAAAAATAGGAGACTGTTTTAAGGTAGTGTGACTCAAAAGTTGAGGAAAATAGCTCATTCAAGTTGATGAGAAATCTTGGTGATTTTATTTCTCAATAAAGAGTGTCAGCTTCATCTAAAGTATAGGTCTGCTTAATAGAAAAAGCAAGCAATTCATATGAACCTCTGACCTGTTTCTACAGTTTTGAATGTTTGGAGAAGTAATGATCAAGCAACAAGTAAATAAAAGCTCACAAAAATGAATCCTAGCAAGAAGACATTTTGTTTGAATGTCCATAACAATTTGTGGATATTCAAGGCACCATAGCACAGAAAATTAACTGTCTTTGGAAATAGGAGGTTTTATTTAATGTCTACTTGAAAAAGCTCCAGCTCTTCAATTTTGTGGATAAAAATGCTATATCAAAAGCAGGATGGTTGCCAGGTGTGATGGTTGCAGCAGGCCTGTAATCCTAGCAACTCCAGAGGTTGAGGCAGGAGGATTGCAAGTTCAAAGCCAGCCTCAGTAACTTAGTGAGGCCTAAGCAACTTAGTGAGAACTGTTCTCAAAATAAAAAATAATATAAAATTTCAATTTACTATAGCTAAACTGTGGAACCAAGCCAGATGCCCCTCATTGGACTAGTGGATTCAAAAGCTATGGTACATATATGCGATGGAATTCTACTTGGCTATTAGAGAAAAACATATCATGGCATTTGAGACCAAAAGGATGGAGACGGAAAAAATTATGCTGATTAAAATATCCCAAACCCAGAGGCTCAAAAGCCGAACGTGTTCTCTCATATTTGGAAGCTAGATTACAATCTAAGACAGAATGAAAGTTAGTTAAGTTAAATAATAATCTCAACATAGGTGAATTTTTACATAAGTAGGGGGAACCATGACTATAATGCTGGGGGGAGAAGAGAGGGGTGCAGGGAGGGAAAGGAGAGAATGGGGGGATATCAGTGCAGCTGGAGGGAGAGTGTAGGGGCATTATCAATGCAGTCGGGAACCCTCGACTTCCATGAGAAGCCCAACTAACATGGAGGTAAAGTAGGGGAAACATGGGATCAGGAAGTAACCAAAGGGGGGAGACCATGGATTGGGATCAGTCTTAACTTTGTCAATATCCATATGTTCATGAATGTGTAACAATGAGTCACACCAATATGTAAGACTGTTGAATGAATAAAAGCATGAAAAATAATAAAGGGCTGGGGATGTGCCACTCAGTGCTTAAGCATCCCTGGGCTAAATCCCCAGGAACAACAACAACAACAACAACAACAAAGAGGGTGGTTAGGAAGGGGAAAAACATGTAAATAATGTGCTATAAATTTGGGGGCCATATAATTAATGTCCAAGCTGGGGTACACAAGACTGAAAGGTTGCTGTTAAGAAAAATTATCCAAATTCATAAATGAAGTAAGAAAACAACTCCAGTGGGCTGGAGCAGTGGCTCAGTGGTTATGGCACTTGCCCGGCATGCTCAAGTACGCGGGTTCAAACCCCAGCACCCACATACACAACTGTCACAGCAACGAAAGCCATGTGAAAAACTCAATAAAAATTGATTCTCTCTCTCTCTCTCACTCACTGTCCTTCTCCCTTTAAAAAACAAACAAACAACTACATGTCCCCTTATCATTGTCAACCTAAATAAATCAGAGAGTCTTTAAAGAAAAATTATTTTTTCTTAGGAATAACAGCACTGCAATGGGAATACATGTGCCATAGTAAACAGTGTTTTCAGGGAGACTGAGGGCAGGGGAAGATTTTAAAGGGGAAATGAGGAGGTTAACATATGATATTTTGAACCAATAATCCTTGGCTACAGGGCTCAATAACAAGGATGCTGTCAGTCGAGAATTAAGCAGACAATTGGTGGGCAGACGTCCATGTGGAAGTATTGTTTTTCTTTGTAAGGTTGCGGTAGCCTTTGGGCAAGGCTGTGGTTCTGTCAGTCTTTCGTGAATACATCCCATCAAGTACACAAGCATGAGACCCCCCTCCTTTGTAATACCCCAGCTTTGTTTGTTTATTTATTTATTTATATTAGGATTTGACAAAATTGGCTCCATTTTGATTCTGACAGCTTTTACTCTGTCATACTGGGTATAATTGATCAGGCCCCCCAAACATTATTTGATTCTTTAGAAGGATCTACCTTTCTTTAAGTTTGTTCTTTGCTGTTTGATTAGAGTCCAGACATGGTGAAATGTATTCTGGATAATTCTACTAGAAAAGGTAACCCCAGAGATTATTGATCAGCTCCTCTTAGGGTATTAATCAACTGTTACATAAACTAGCACAGATAAACTAGTTTTTCTCCAAAATACTGTTTTTCTCCAAAATAGCTATAAATACCCAATTCTTCCACTGTTTTATTTGTTCCTTTATTAATAAGTTGAATAAAATATTTGACACACATTTGTTCTATATTTGTATGGATGTCATATTGTATTTTTTTGAACCGTTTTTTTTTTTTTTTGACAAGGTGTTATTAGTTAGTCTTCCAGAAAAATAAGCCAGGACAATCCAAGGAAAACAATGCTGTATGTTTACGTAAAATAGAAGAAATGCTTGAAGAAACTCAGACTATCCATCTTGGTAAAGATAGGATGTATGATGTTTGACAGGGAGTTTGAGTGGAAAATGTCATGTTTTTTGTGTATTTTGAAAAATTTAAGAGGTAAGGATGCAGGTTGTCATGTAGGTACCAGAAGAGACAGGAAGGCTGTTAAAGCAGTGTTCTTAGGGTGTTGAAGTGGACCAGGAGTGAGGACCTGTGTGGTCTTTTGGTTAGTAGGTCTTGGGTAGCCCTGTCCAATGTGAGTTAGCCACCTGTCACTAGGAGGAGCTGGGACCTGGAGGATGTGGCTGAGGAAAACAATTCTTCCAAAGAGGCTCAGGTGCTTGTGTGTCTTACTGTAGTTACACAGGTTGGAATTCAGACCTTCAGTTCTGGCCTAGGGCTAGTCCCACTGCACCCCACTCCAACTTTATGTTAAAATGGATCTTAAATGTCCCCCAAAAGCCTTTAATACTAAAGACTTTGTCCCCAGGATGTGCCACGGGGAGGGCTTGGAACTTGCAGTGGGTGGGTGAGGCCTTAGTGGAGGTCTTTAGATCATTAGGTGAATGCCCTTGAAGGGGACTATGGGACCCCAGCACCTTCCTATTCCTCTCTGCTTCCAGGCCATGAGGTCAGGGGTTTTCCTCCATTCCTGCCATGATGTGCTGCCTCATTAAGCAATGGGATCAATAAATCATGGCCTGGACCTTCTAAAACTATGAGCTAACACAAGCTCTTCATGAGTTGATTATCTCAGATATTTTGCTACAGTGATGGAAAGTTGACAAGTATATTGGTATTGTTAAAACTAATTTATGGTAGTCTGATGTTTCAGATTGGCCTCTGGCATGTGGCCCTAACAGACTCGACCAAGGCAAATCAAAATGGAGTCACTCATGCTAAGTGCCACATAATCAAAATGAAACTTTAAGGAAGCAGACTGACTTCAAAACAAAGTTTTCCTGAAAAGGTAGGTTCCAGTTGGCCAGAGTGAACATAATAAAGATGTCTTCTCAACTTGAACCCTTACAAAAAACGTCACCTGAGAAACCTAATATTAACCAATCAGTTTTTTTCTATGGTTCTATTTTTTTGTTTCTCCCTTTACAAAATCCACTGTTCTACTGTATTGCCCTATTATTGTTCTCATACTGTTTTGTGGAATGAAGACTTCCCCAATTCATAAATCAGAAATTATAAAAAGGTAGAGACCCTCCTGATATAAAACAAATATATTTAGTTAACATTAACCATGCCAAAATTGAGTTGTGCTGACTGTGGTAAATGACAGAAATACCTGAGATAAAACAATGTGGTCACGAGCCAAGGTCCAAGGTCGTTGTGAACATTTCTGTGAAGGAGGCGTCTCTCAGGTGGTTCCCACAAGCTGCTGGTTTCAGATACAGATAGTTTGGCTCCCCGCCTAGCCACCCTGCTGACCTGCTAGGTGCAACTTGAAACAGAAAAACTGAAGCTTACTGCTTGCATTTCTTGGAGAAAGACCTCTTTTGTAAGCCTGCCAAAATTTTCCTTTGAAAACAGCTTACTTGAGTCACTCAGGGCTGCTGTTCTCCAGAACTTTCTTTGGAGCAGTAGCCCTGCTACACCAACCTGTTTCTTCCCTTTTCTGTTGTTTCTTCTCTTTCCCTAAAATAAAAATTTTTTTTTCTTTTCTACACCGGTCTCACTATGCATTGATAACTGGACCCCATAACAAAATAAAAGTCAGTTAGATCTTTAAGGTTGTTTTAATTTTGTCTTTTGACAAAACCAAGCAGTGCATTGCTTTTTATATTCACCAAGTTTTTAAATGTATTTCCAAGCCTTCACACAATCTATATAGTTGGTATTCCTAGTGGCTAACTTCAATTAACCACGTTGAGGAAACAGAATTCCATAGTAACAACACATAGGAATAATTTTAGCTTTTTTCAAAGAATCATTCATAAGAATACGAAATATTGTTATCACTATGATATCAAAATATCTTCCAGACTATTTATATATTTTTATACTTGTATAGATATGCATATACTTATATTCAGATAGTTGTATATGTAGATATATTTAGTTGTAGAATATTTAGCACTATAAGCAGTTTTTTAATTGAGAAATTTATTATTGAACAACCATACAAGTTTTTAACAAAATAATATAAAATGTGTATAGATTCTGGATATTAGAATTACCCCCAGGAGTGCCCCCCCAATTACCCACCCTTATTCCTCCCTTCCCACAATATCTCTAAAAAAAGTGTTATGTTGTATAACATTACACATTATCTAGATTTAATATAAGCAGTTTTTAAAAAAATTATTGAAAATTTTTTGTTGTACAATCATAAATGCATGGGTAGTAACAATAAGATATACCCCTATCCTAATCTGAATCACCCCTCATCACCCACACCCTAGTCTCTTCTTGGCTCTTCTATATTTCACCCCATAGTAGAAATAATTGTCTTTATATATACATATAAGACTGTGCATTCTCCACAATTAAATGATTGCATAAATATTTAAGTATTTAAATAGCTGAGAGGCCAGAAAGAGTCCTTTAGCTACAAGTCTGGTGGATGGGTTAAAACTCTTAAACACACCCAGGGAGACAGATCATTCCTCCTTTTTGAAACAGTCTTCAAATTGACTTTAAGGGAAAACAATTAAAATTGGCTCTGTAAACTCTGAAAGGACTCCATTTTATGGATGATTGCATCAGTAAATAAGAAACTATTACTGTGAAAAAGTCTAATTGAATTCCTCATGGCCTGCCTGGGTCAGCTTCATTGTTTTTCAAAAGAAAACCATACATTTAAAATAGATTGGAGCCTCAGAATGGTTATTATGCTCCTAAATATTTTTTTTTGGTACAGTGAACATAAAACATTTAAAAACTAATAAAACACTTTTGAGCTCAGACTAGTAGCAAAATGTTTTAAACCTTTTGAAATGATAGATTGGTATAGTCTTAATTCACTTGCTAAATGGTAACTAGAAATTATATCCTTAATCCTTTTCAATTTACTTAAAACCGTACCACTTTCAACATTGATCTTGTTTCATTTAAACTGTGTTAGTGCTTCAGATTGTATCCTTGTAGCTATGAGATGTAAAAGCTAAGAATTACTTATGCTATCAATTCTCAAACTTTTTAAGAATTGTACCCTATTGTTACCATCTTCCAGTGGAAAGTGGATTCATTGATAACAAAGAATTGGTTAGGAAGAAAACTATGAAAATGATACAAAATTCATGTAGAGTGGATTTATTAAAGTGTTTGTACAATTCATAGTATTCTCACTAGGGTGAGACATTTATTTCTAATTCCTGATAAATGCTTCTGAGATTCGACTATTAAGTGAAAAAAAAAATACAAAATTTCTCTTGGTGTAAGGTAAATATTCCTTTTCAGATCAAAGAAGTCCTGTTTATTCAATCATTTGATATTTATTGAATGCTTCCAACATTGTGGCATTCCACTAGGTTTCAAAATATCCTTTTGAAGTCCACTTTACTAAGAGGTTTACATTTTTTTTGAAGCAAAGTCTGAATGTTGAATGTTATCAAATATCTTTTCTGTACTTCTTAAAAAGGACTTAAAGGGGCTTTTTTGGTTAAGTTTTAGTATGTGATGAATTACATTAATCCATCTTTTCATGTTCAATCACTCTTACATTCTTGTAATAAAGCTGATTTAGTCATTTTTAAGCATTGTCCTGATGTATTTTTATTTGTACTAAATGAATTTTTTAATCATTGAATTATACTTATGCCCACCTTGTTTAAAATTATTGAATTTTGAGAGATTGATATAATTTTATATTCATATAGTTTATCAGATTTTATGTCAGGAATTTGCTATTTTTTTCTTAAAACAATTTAAACAATAATTGTGCATATTTATGGGGTACAGTGTGATATTTCGATGTATGTATACAATGAGCTCAAGCTCATTCCTATGTCCATCACATCAAACATTTACCATTTTTTTGTTTTGGGAACATTAAAAAAAATCCTCTTTTCTTACTATTTTGAAATATTCAGTTAAATGTCATCAACCATAGCTGCCCTACTTTGCTATAGGATTTTAAAAGTTGCTCCTCCTATCCAATTGTGCCTCCAAACCTGTTAGCCATCCTGCTTCATCCTCTCCATCCAGTCTCCCACTGGCCTTCTTGATCTCTGGTAACTACTATTCTACCACCAACTTCTGTGAGACCAACCTTTTTAACTTCCACATATGATTAAGAACAGGTAGTCTTTCTGTGCCTGGCTTATTTCCCTTCACGTAATGTCCTCTAATTTCATCCAATGCCTGGATTTTATTCCTTTTTTTTTTTTTTAAGAGAGAAGGAGAGAAGGAGAGAGAGAGAGAAGGAGGGAGGGAGAGAGAAAGAGAATATCAATATCAATTTTATTTAGTTTTTCACGTGGCTTTTGTTGCTCCGACATTTCATTGAGCACGTGATGCTGGGGTTTGAACCCGCGTACCTGCACATACCAGGCAACCACCGTGACTGCTGAGCTACCGCTCCAGCCCCTGATTTTATTCTTTTTTAATGGCTGAATAGTATTGCATGATGTGTGCATATAGTACATTTTCTTTGCTCATTCACCTGTTGAATGATTCGCATTGATCCCATATCTTGGCTATTGTGAAGGGTGCTGCAATAAACAGGGAGGGCAGCTGTCTCTCTGATATATTGATATTCTTTAGATAAGACTTTAGATAAGTCTTACGTTAGATAAGACTCAGCAGGGAATTGCTGGATAAATGGTAAATCTGTTTTTAACTTTTTGAGGACCCTCATACCATTTTCCACAATGGCTGCACCAACTCCATTCCCTTGAACAGTGGGTGACAGTTTCCCTTTCTCTGCATCCTTGCCAGCATGTGTCATTTTTTCTCTTTTTTTGTCCTTTTGATGAGAGTCATTTCAACTATGGTGAGAGAAGATTTCAATATGGCTTTGATTTGCATTTCCCAGATGATTAGTGATGTTTAACATTTTTTCACATACTTGTTGGATATGTGTATAATTGCTTTTGAGAAATTTCTCTTCACATCATTTGCACATTTTTAAACCTGGGTTTTTTTTTTTTTTATCTGTTGAATTGAGCACCTTATATATTCTGGATAGCAATCCCTCATCCAATGAAGAGTTTGTAAATATTTACTTCCACTTTGTAGGTGGAAATCTGTTGATTGTTTACTTTGCTGTGTGGAAGTTTCTCCCCCCGCCCCTTCAAATGTAATCTCATTTGTCAAATTTTGCTTTTGTTTCCTGTGCTTTGGGGTCACATGGAAAAAATCTTTGCCAGTATTGACTCAGATTGTTAAGGGTCTTATGCTTTTCTCATATGTGGAAACTAGAGAGGAAAAAGGGGAAAAACGGCGAGAATGATCTCATGAAAATTGAAGGGACTTCAGTACAGCAGAGAAAAAGGACTGGGGGATGGAGGAGGGGTGAGAAAGGGGAAATACTGAGGGAACAATATTGACTAAATTATTTTGTTACACTGTGTGCATGTACACATGTAAATACGTAGCATCAAATGCCACTATCATATAGAACTATAATGCACCAGTAAAAATACAGAAAAAACAAAACAGCAAAGGAAAAAAATCACCATCACAAATGTCCTGAACCATTTCCCCATTTTCATTTTTAGAAGTTTTTTTATAGTTATATAAAGTTATACAGTTATATATATATATATATATATATATATATACACATATATATAGTATACATATATATATATATTTCTTATAGTTACACATTGTGGTGGGGTTAATTTTGACTCCCATATGTTTTCTTTAAGTAGTTTAATAGTTTTGGGACTTCTGTTGGGGTCTATGATCCATTTTGAATTGACTTTTGAACAGGCTGAGCTGAGAGATGGTGGCCTAGATTCATTCTCCTGCATGTGTATATTCTTTTTTCTCGGTAGCATTTAATGAAGAAGCTGTCCTTTTTTCCCAATGTGTGTTTTTGGAGTCCTTGTAGAGAATCTGGTGGCTATAATTATAGGTATTTATTTCTGGGTTCTCTATTCTGCTCTATCGATCTGTGTGTCTGATTTTATGCCTGCACCATGCTGTCTTACCTATTATAGCTTAGTAAATTGTTCTGAAGTTAGGTATTGTGATATGTCCAGTTTTATTCTTTTTGCTCAGGATTGATTTGACTATTCAAGATCTTTTGTGGTGTCCTATGTGTTTTAGGATTTTTTTTCTATTTCTGTGAAGATGTCATTGGTATTTTGATAAGGATTACATTGAATCTAGAGATCACTTTGGGTAATATAAATGTTTTAACAATGTTAATTGTTCCAATCAATGAACATGAGATTTTTTTTTCTTTTTATTGCTGTCTTCTTCAATTTCTTTCATCAGTGTTTTAAAGTTTTCATTATAAATATTTGCTATTTTTGGATGTTTATTTTCTCTTTTTCTGTCAGTTGTTAATTTTTCTGTGAACAGGAATAATTTATATTAGCAGGTCATTAACTGTTACTTGAGGGATGAGAGAACTTATCCTATAAAACTGAGTCTGATGTCTTTTTGTTGAGATAATTTTAGAACATCTTTTTAACATTTCTATATTGCTGTTGACCTCTCTTCTAGAGCCAATTTTGGTAATTTCTTTGTTTTTTCCCAGAAAATTATTCAGTTCAGGGAAAAAATTTTAAACTTATCCTTTGCATCTGGCCGGGAGAAAGAGAGAGAGAGAGAGAGAGAGAAGAACGAGGAGGAGGAGGAGAAGGAAGAGGGAAGAGAGTAGATTCTGTAGTAGGCCAGACATAGAGCGTATAACTTTTTTTTTTAAGAGAAAAGGACAGAGAGAGAGAGAGAGAAAGAGAAATACAGAATCAATTTTATTTAGTTCTTCATGTGGCTTTCGTTGCTCGGACACTTTGTTGTGTACATGGTGTTGGGGTTTGAACTCGTGTACTCACGCATGCCAGGCAGGTGCCAAAACCACTGAGCCACTGCTACAGCCCAGAGCATATTGCTTTTCCCAGTTAGGCTATATATTCTCTTAGATCTTTTGAGCTTAATGCTTGATGCATTAATTATTAGTACTGCTGTTGCAGAACATTTACAAATATTGGGACCATAGTAAACTTGCTGTTCATGAATTTGGCTTCTTTCTTCTCAAACACCATAGGCATCTTTTTTTTTTTTTTTTGTTCATGCAGAACAGGATTTCTTAAACTTGGCATTACTGACTTTTAGAGTCTGGCAAGCTTTTTGTGAGTCTTATCCTGTGTTGTAAGATGTTTAACAGCATCTTTGGCCTCCACTCACCAGATGTTAGCAGCATAGACTATCCCAACCACAACAACCAAAATAGTCTCCAGATGTTGTTGAAGGACTCCTAGAGGGAGGGGAAAATTAGCACTAGTTGAGAACTACTAATATATAACTACTGTATTCTTTTTAGAACAACTGCATAGCACATTATTAATGTATTGGTTATTGATTAACATACTGATGAATCTTTAGTTGTTTCTAATTTTCCACTATTATAAAATGTTGCAATCAATATGCTTTCACTCTGTTGTGTTTTTTTTTTAGAGTAGGGGCTGGTTTTTGTTTTTATTTTTTTATTAGTTAAATATGGACTAACAATTAAGGGGGAATCATTATTAAACAATCAGGAACAAATGTATCTTCACATAACAAGCCAAGGCTGATGCCATTCCATGGTTTCCCCCGCTTGGGTTCCCCATGGTTCCATGTTTCCCTCAATTAACCCCTGTATTAAATGGAGTTCTCACAGAGGTTGGAGGTTTCCCTCTGAGTTGATTCCCCTATACTCCCTCCCTCCAGTCTCCTTGATGTTCTTCCTATTCCCTCTCCCCTGCCTCCTCCCTATGTCTCCCAGCCTCCTAGACAAGGCTTCCCCTGTTTGTGTAAAAATTCATACATGTTGAAATTATTAGCTTAGCCATCTATCCTACTGTTTCCAGTTGTAATCTAGCTTCCACAAATGAGAGAAAACATTCGGCCCTTTAGTCTCTGAGATTGGGATACTTCACTCACTCAGCATAATTTTTTCCCTCTCCATTCGTTTGGCTGCAAAAGCCATAATATTGTTATCTCAAATAGCTGAGTAGTATTCCATTGTATATTTGTATCAAAATTTTTGAATCCACTCGTGGAGTGAGGGGCATCTGGGTTGGTTCCATAATCTAGCTATAGTAAATTGAGCTACTATAAACATTGAGGAAGCCATATCTCTATAATATGCTGATTCTAACTCTTTTGGGAAAATACCCAGGAGTGGGATAGCTGGGTCATAAAATGGTTCCAACCCCAATTTTTTTTGAGGAGTCTCCACACTGCTTTCCAGAGTGGCTGAACCAGTTTGCAGTCCCACCAGCAGTGTGACAGTGTTCCTCTCTTCCCATAGCCCCTCAAGCATCTGTTGTTCGTATTCTTCATTTTTGCCACTCTGACAGGAGTGAGGTGGAATCTCAGTGAAGTTTTGATTTGCATTTCTCTTATTGCTAATGACTCTGTTGTGTTTTAATGGAATGACCTCTAATATGGTATTTGCGAGATTAAATATATGAATAATTTTCACTATAACATCCTCTTAAGTCTACATAAGAGGTTATTACAGTAAGTGTTCCTATCAGTCAGGATTACAGTGGTTATTTCCTCCTACTTTCTTCAAGATAATCAATCTTTTCAATTTTAATTGTTTTAATTTATTTCCTTATTTGATATACATGGATCAAAATTTTAAATCTCTTTCTGTGATATATCTGTTGTATCCTTTGATCTTTGAAACATTGGGTTATTTTATTTTTTATTTCTTTGAATACTAATATGTTGTTTTTAGTGCTGAAAATTTCTTCTCAACTTGATTTTTGTCTTTTACTGAATTTGCTTCTGCACAGATGATTTAAATATCTATGTGTCAAATTGATGTCATTCCATTGTCCCCATTACTTTCATTTGTCCTTTTCCTTCTATTCAAAGTGTCACTTTGTCTTGTACTAAATCGCCAACTACCTATCCTCTTTCGTTTGTTTAGACATTTCTTATAAACACATTGTTTCAATCATTACATCTTTATAGTAAATTTTAATGGTTGTTAGGAATTTTCTCTTATTCTTTTTCAAATTAACAACGGTATTATTGCATATTACTTTTTTATGAATTTTAGAATCAATTTATTTGTTCCATGAAAGCTTTGTTTGAGATTTTTCTGGGATTGCACTGGTTTCATGTATTATATGGGGGAGTGTTTAAAAGTCTGCAATATTGAATCTTCTCTTGAATTAATTTTGTTTATTTCCTCATTTGTTCAGTTCTTCTTTTTAGGTCTCTAGTAAATTTTTTCTTCAGTAGTTTTGCTCAGTTGATTGCCTCTCTCTCAGACTACAGATTTTCTTTTTATGATTATTTTTCCTTAGTTGCATATTTATTTCTATAAAGAAAAGATTTGTCAGTTGGGATGGGGAGCTGATCTGGGTATGTTTACCCCATTTGCTGATCCCTGCGTGGACAGGTGGTGGTGAGGCTGTGGGAGCAGTGGATCCTTTTACAGGGGTGGTCTTCCCATTAGTGTGTATGCAAGTCCTCTGTGCTTGCTGAGTGAAGATGATTTGATAGGCAGGGTGAGGGGCAGGTGTGTTTCACTCCTGGGAAGAGGTAGGCCAGGTTCTAACACCCTTCATAGACTTTAATCAAACACATTTTTCTATTTAGATTTGGGAACACTTTCTCAGGGTTCTGGCTGGGGGCAGGTACTACAGCCAGCTGTTGTGTATACACGGGACAAAGAACAGGGTGTCTGGCCCAGAGGTCACAGGCGGTCCTTTAGTTAATTACCCTAAATGCTGCCCTGCAATCCCTCTGTCTTATCCCGGTAGCAATGACTCCCACCTCTGCTAAAATCTTATCCTGAGCTTGAGTTTATTTTTCCCCCTCTGGTTTATATGTCATTATGGTCTATTTTGCTTTTCATTTTTCAGAAAGCCATCAACTTTTCTGATCAAAACATTTATTACTTTTACTACTGTATGATTTACCTTTATTCATATGGATTTACTGTCATTTTAATGAATATTTATGTGTATGTGGGTATGTATAATCAGGGAGCATCTAAATCAGAAATCTGAAATTAAAAAGATTGTATTTCTGACATATAATGTTTCCTATATAAGAAAGTAACTGAGTTTTGTGTATTGCGTACGTAACTAGACATCTATCTGAACTTATTTTTATTTCTATTGACTTTATCTCTCCTCCTCCTCCTTCTTTTGTGGGTTAGGTTTTATTTTCCATTAATTTATTCAGATTCAAGACTTTTTTCTTTGTTTCTGCCTCATATATTCTGTTTCCCCTTTCTGAAAAAAATGCACATACATATATACCTATGCTTTGTATCCTTTATTATCTCATTATTTTGATCTTCTGCCATAATTCTGAGTTTTGGGTATACAGTAGACATTTATTTAAAACCGTGTATATACAGCAGTTGCTACTGCAACTCTTCCAAATATAGCAATTCAGGAAAAGTCATGACTATTTTTCATAAAGGACAAAAGCCTAATCATGTAGGTAATTGATTGCTAGGTAATTTGAATATGCCAAAAGTGTGCTGTTTTTATCTTTTCTCCTCTCCATCATATTCATTTAAAAATAATTTATTGTTTCCATTATTCAATCTTCGTTTTCTGAAAAGGAAGCTGAGAGGACATTTCCTTTTTAAGTGGCTGCTCATAATGTTCTTCAGAAGAGGGACAATGAGGCAGAGTAGACTATTTCTCCTCCAGTCCTACCGAGACAGGGGGAAGAGTTAGGCAGTCAAAGTAGTTAGAATGCTCAAGTCAATCAAGGGAAAACTGGTTCTTTTTCTTTTAAGAAGATCAATTTGACATCCCCCAATGCTAGTAAGAGGGGTCTGGCAAGGTGGGTCCAGATGCAGACACTCCCTTCTGCTAAAGAAGATGACCCATTCTTTCTATCGGTGCCTGATGTGCAAACCAAAGACTTGACCGAACCAGAATTCCCCAAGCCCAAGTCCTAGGTTTGGGGGAAGGGAGAGGATGACCATCTAAAGAGAGAACACCCTATAAAAAGGACCAACCTAACTCCCTTTTTGACTCTGTCCCCTTCTCCCCCTCTGGGGAAGTCTGCTCTTTTTCCTGTGATTTACTTTCTCTTATTTCCTTAAAGTAAAACCTGTCTACTATGCTTGCCTCGGTGTCCCTTAGTTTCATTTTTCATCTCCAGGGGACACAAACCAGACTTCTACCATATCAGCTTCATTCCCATCACAGGAGTCTCTGCCAGACAAAGTCCACGGGTAAGAAGGACGTTACTGGTGGAAGTGTTAAGGTGTCTACATGTTTCTTTTGGCTGTGCGGAGAGGATGGTTTTAGGCTTTTGGCTTTCATTTGCTCATGTTCTCTCATGTTTCCTCCAAGAACACCTCTCCTCTCCTGGCACACATGAATCTCAGTTGAACAACTCCAACATCCCTCAGGAACTCTATCCTTTCCAAAGACTCTTTTATGCCTTGATGGTTTTTGGTGTTGTGTTGAAAGGATGCACATAGGGTCAGCAGGGGTGTCCACCCCTGGGCAGTCCTATAGAATCTAGAGGGTCCTGGGGTCCAGTCCAGGGAGTGGGTAGAGAGTGTTCTCCAAGTCTACTCAATTCCACTTTGTCCCTTCTCTTAGTGATGCATTGGTGAGGGTGCAGTTAGGAAAATAGTGTGAAAACAAATATTTTATAAGAAAAAAAGAAATCAGGGAATTGGTATTGGAGGAGTGAAAGGCAACCAGAGACCACTGAGGTAACACAGAGGTAGGAACTGCAGGCAACAGATGTCCCTAGAGCCAGGGATGGGAAAGAAGAGGACAGGCTAACAGAACCTGGCATTTGGGGCCCTGAAGAGTTAGAACCCAGGCTTGGAACCCAGGGAGCTGGCTGGCTGAAGGAACGCTTTGAGTCTGGCTCCGGGAGTAGGGAAGCAAAGCTGAAATTGGAGCCAGCCACCCTAAGTGCACCTGCAGTTCTGTAAAGAGCATTGCTTTGGTGATGGGAAGAGTAGAGCTAAGTAAACAGGAAGGAGAAAGTCCTTTGTCCCTGCTCGAGCTTCTGTCTCCTTGAGTGACCCCCACTGGAAGAAGCTAACAGAGAACCCCTGACTAAGGCGGGTGTGTAGCATCTAGACCTCCACTCACAAAGCTGAGCAGTGTAGACACGGCGGGCTTGGAGGGGAGACACCAGGTAACATTCTGCATAGTGAGAGTCAGTT
This sequence comes from Aplodontia rufa, assembly GCA_004027875.1. NCBI lineage: Eukaryota > Metazoa > Chordata > Mammalia > Rodentia > Aplodontiidae > Aplodontia > Aplodontia rufa. Next base: position 11,871 of record PVKS010021973.1, on the reverse strand, counting down.
AGGGTCTGATGTGTCCCTGTTGTGCAAAGGTAAATACATTAATAAGAGACACAAGCCAATCCCATCTCAGGGAAATAGTATTTTGGCACAAGGATGGACAAGTAGACCAATGGCACAGAATCCAGAAGTAGATGCATTCAAACGCAATTACTTGATTTACAATAAAGGTGCCATTGTAATTCAACGGAGGAAATATCACTTTTCCATAAATGGTGCTGGCGAAATTGATATCTATTTGGGAAAAAAAATGAATCTTGAGTTTTACCTTATATAACTCATAATATTTAATTCAAGGTGGATCATAGATCTGTATGTGAAAGGCAAAACAATACAGCTTATATAGTGTAATAAAGGAGAATGACCATGGAGTGAGATTTCTTAAAGGTACAAAAAGCACTAAGCCATAAAAAAAAAAAGAAAGAAAAATTAGGCCTCATTAAAATAAAGAATCTCTGTTCATCAAAAGACATAATTAACAGTGGGGAAGCCACAGGTTTGGGGAAGATATTCACAAAACATAGACCTAACAAAGATCTCATGGATGCTTATACAGATATTATGCAGATTTTAAAAACCAATAAATTAACAATTTAACCCAAATTAAAATCCTAGGGAGAAAATAGCACAAACCCAGTAGAATGGCTAAAATTAAAAGACTTGAAGTGTTGGAGAGACTGTAGAGCAGCTGGAGCCCCCATACATTGCTGACGGAAGTGTAAATTGGTTCAACCATTTGGAAACTATTTGTTCGTGTCTATTAAAACTAAATATTTTCCTATCTTCTCCTAACTTGTGACTCAGCAATTTTACTTTCAGTTATACATCCAAGAAAAAATGAGTTCATTTATCTACCAGAAAGCATGTAAAAGATTGTATTTGAAGCTTTAGACATAATGACCCCAAACTGGAAAGAGTACAAATGTCCAATAGAAGAATGCAAAAGTAAAGTGTAATATATTCATTAAATAGAATACTATTTAGCAATAAAAAGGAAAGACTGTGATATACAGTGTGGATAAAGCTCAAATACAGTCTGTGGAACAAAAGGAATCAAAGACAAAAGTGAATATATGTGTGATTTCATATGCATGAAATTGAAGAGAGTGATATATAACCATTGATGATCAAAGTCAGAGTAGTGACTTGTGAGGATGCTTTTGGACTAGAAGAGGCAAGAGGGAAAAGTATGGAAGGGGGAAATGCTCTATATCTATTTTGGGTGGTAGTCATATAGGTTTTATATGGAAGTAAATTTTATTTAGTTCTACAGTTAAGAATAAGCACTTTACTGTGTATAAATCATACCTCAAGAAAGAAAAAATTCAACCTATAAAAGGAGAAGATGTTTGCTTCGCTGGCATGCTCTCAGCCTCGCCCTTTAGGAACAATGGGTTCCTACAATGGTGCTGAGAGTATTTGGCTCTTTTCTGTCCTGCTGAAGGGCTTGCATCACTTAAAACAAAGCAAACCAAGCAAGACAGAACTCATGGTTATTAAGTTGATGTTTTTGTGTCCTATGAGAGGTGACATCATTTTCAAATTGAATTCTGTTAATTTAGGGCTAATTCCAAGAGGAGGCAGGGAACGGGAAGTTTGTTCATCACACCTTAGTGTGTACAGAAAGATGAAAAGGACCTTATCTGACAGATCTCACAGCACAGGGGAGATGTGGTGCCCAGAGTGCTTTGGAAACAGCAGAAGGGAATGAAGTGACACGCAGAGCTGTTCTAATGGGCACAGGTACATTATCAGGTAACCTGCACATGGATAGCACTTGAGAGGTATGAGAGGCTCCATGCAATTCTTAGGGTTTTGATAAAGTGAGAAAGCCAGTAACATCTCTGAAAAACTGGTGAAGAGTTACTGGAACTTATTTTAGTCTTTTAAGTGTGTGTGTGTGTGTGTGTGTGTATTATGGAAGAAAGTGAATATTTTTATTTTGAGACAGTATCTCTTTATGTTGCCCAGGTTGGCCTCTAACTCATGAGCTGAAGTGATCCTCTAGTCTTAGCCTCCGGAGTAGCTGTGACAACAGGTGCACACCACTGTGCCCAGATCAGAGCTCCACATTAAAATGATTGTCCTTTTCTATGGAGAGCTCTTCATTTTTTCCACATTTTTATTGGTGCATTACAGTAAGTACATATTGATGGGATTTGTTGTTACATATTTATACATGCACACAATATCACTTCTGCCCTCTGCCCACCTCCTAATTTTGGTCCTTTTCTTCTATTAATCTCCCTTTGAGTTTTACAAGATCGGTCCCCACCTTTGTTTTTCTTTTTCCTCTTTAGTTTCCTCATATTAGAGAAAATGTACGGCCATTAACCTTCTGAATTTGACTTATCCTGCTTAATGTGATGGTCTCTAGATCCATCCTGCAAATGCATAATTTCGTTTTTCCTTATGGCTGAATAACACTCCATTGTGTATATATACCACATTTTCTTTATCCTTCATCTGCTGATGGACACCTAAGCTGGTTTCCATTTGGCTGTTGTGAACTGTGCCTCTATAAACATGAGTTTGTATGCATCATTGCAGTAAGATGACTTTAATTCTTCAGAAAAAATACTGAGAAGTGGTAGCTCTGGGTGATATTCTGGTTCTGTGTCTAGACTTTTGAGGAACCTCTATACTGATTTCCATAGTGGTTGTACCATCAACAGTGTAAAAGTGTTCCCTTTTCTCAATATCCTTTCTAGCATTTGTTATTATTTGTATTTTTGATGACTGCCATTCTGACTGGTGTGACATGAAATCAGTTTTAATTTGCATTTAATATTGAATATTTTTCATTGCATTTGTTGGTCTTCTGTGTTTCTTCTTTTGAGAAGTGTCTGTTTAATTCATTTACCCATTTATTAATTGGATTATTTGACTTTTTGGTGTAAAGATTTTTGAGATCTTTATATATTCTAGATATTATTCTTCTGTCAGAAGAGTAGCTAGGAAAAAAAATTTTTCCCCCATTCTGTGAGTTTACAGAGATCCCTTCTGCTGAACTTCTAGGGTTGATAAATAGCCTGTTCACATCCCTAACACTTGTCAACAAGAGGCCCAGAAGAGAGTCAGGCTTTTTTCTTGGAGAAGTCATATGTGCTCTGCCAGAGAGAGTCTGTTCTTCTAGGAAAAAACACGATTCTAAGTAAAGTTTCATTAAAGAGGCAATGAGACTGGAGTGGCCATTATTTGGAAGTCAGTGGTAAAGACCAATGAGAGCGAATGAAGACTAATAGTGTAATGCCGTCCCAAGCTGAGTTTCTAGCATTGCTGAATAATACATAAACCTGTAATTAAGATTTAAGATGATGCTTGTGGGAAGTGTTCTTTTGAGCCAGAAAAGTTCAATCATTCTTGTGGTCATTAAAGGCAAGCTAATCAATCTTCTCTTTGCCCTCTATTGGAAGTAGGATGGTGATAACTTAAACCACACAGAAAGTACTGAGGTACTAGGAAGGAAGAAAGGAGTCTGCTGGGGATGATGCTGGAAGGATAGAAATTCCAGACTCCTGGGAAGCTTGGTTAGCTCTGTCAGCTGAAATCTGTGGCAAAACACAAAAAAAGAGCCAGGACTTTTCAGTGTGTATAGGGATGATCTGACTTGGAATTTTGAACTTTGAACTAATTTTTTTTTTTTTTAAACAAGAGGTTGGCCTAAACAATGTATGGCCTACTAATCTATATTTGTTGAGTGTTAATTTGAGATTTGAGATCTTTGGGGTGAAGTGGGAGACTGATCAAGCGATTTATTTATTTATTTATTTTAAAGAGAGGGGGACAGTGAGAGAGAGAGAGAAAGAGAGAGAAAGAACCAATTTTATTTAGTTTTTCATGTGGCCTTTATTGCTCTGAGACTTCTTTGTGTACATGTTGCTGAGTTTTGAACTCACATACTCGCACATGCCAGGCAAGCGTGGTAACTGCTAAGCCACCTCTCCAGCATTGATAATGCTATTTAGATTGAGTTTTGTGGAATAACTTCATGCATGACCCTGGGTAGATGCCAGTTCACAACTGTGAAGAAGGTGCAGAGAAGTAGAGATTGAAATGTAAGAATTAGCTAGTCCACTGTGTTAGTCAGGGCTCTCTAGAGGAACAGAACCAAAAGAAAAACAAAACAAAACAAAGCAACAATTATATATACAGTGATTTGTTTTCCTTAGGATGTATGCCCAGTTGTAGATTTGGTGGAACAAGTGTCCATTCTAGTTTTAGTTTTTTGAGGAAGCTCCACGCTATTCTTCATAATGGTTGTACCAGTTTTGATTCACACTGACAATGTGTGAGAGTTCCCCTTTCTCTGCATCCTTACCAGCATTAAAACTTTTTTGATAATAACTATTCTAACTGGGATGATGTAATGTTTCATTATGGTTTTGATTTGCATTTCTCTGATGATTAATGATGTTGAATATTTTTCTTACACCTACTAGCCATTTGTCTTCATTTGGGAAATGTTTATTTAGGTCTATGGCCCACTTTTAAATTGGATTATTTAGTATTTTTTTCTTTTTCTTGCTATTAAGTTTATTGAATTCCTTATATATTCTGGATGCTAACCTCTTATCAGATGAAGAATTGACAAATATTTTCTCCCATTCTGTAGGTTGTTTCTTCACTATTGATTGTTTGTTTTGCTGTTTAGAAACTTTTTAGTTTGATGTAATCCAGTTCTCTATGTTTGCTTTTCTTCCCTTTGCTTTCTGGGTTATTAACAAAAAAAAAAAAAAATCCTTGCCCAGATGAACCTCATGAAGCACTTCCTCTGTGCTTGCTTTAAATAGTAGCTTCACAGTTTGATGTCTCACATTTAAGTTTTTATTTAGAATTATTTTTTAAACTGTTGATAAGAGTCCAGTTTTATTCTTCCATATTTTGGACATCCAATTTTCTCAACACCATTTATTTGAAGAAATGTTCGTTACCCCAATGAGTGCTCTGGGGACCTTTATTAAAAACCAATTGGCTGTGGATGCTTGGATCCATTTCTAGACTCTCTATTCTGGCCTTCTGGTCTGTGTCTGTTTTTCTGCCAAGTCCATGCTGTTGTGATTACTGTCTGTCCTTTTGCTTTGATGGTTGCTTCTTAATCCACTCTTTTTCTGAGGGTGGGTCCCCTGGAGTCTTCGTATGGAGTTGGGTCACCATGGTGATTTGTTCAGGCCAAAGGCTGTCTCTTGTCTCTTTTAAGCTGTTAAAAGCGAATCATCTTTTACCACCCTGAACCGTCTTCTTACTGGTGTCACTAGAATTTTGGCTATTATTTACAATTTCAGTTTCCATTGTATTTCAGTTTTTCTCTTCATTTTTGGCACCTGGGGTTTTCTCCCACTTTTAGGTCTTTGGTCTTGCATTTTAGTGGAATTTTTTTACCAATCTCTTCTAGATGTTTCTATGAAAGGATTTTAAAGTTATTCAGATAGGAGTTTATTAAATTTTAGGTACATACACATCACCTGGGAGTCTTGTTAAAATGGAAATTCTTTTTCAGTAGACCTGGAAGACCTGGAAGGGTCCTGGGTCTGCCCTTCTGGAGAGCTCCAGAGGATGCCAGTGCTTCTGCCCGTGGACGACCTTTGGGGTAGCAGCATTCTAGGTCACATATTGCCAGAAGAGGAATTCACCTACTTACAAAGAAGTAAAGAACTAATGAGGCCATAGAGAAGAGTTTCTGAGAGTTGTGTTAGTTTAACTTGCAAATTTTATTGTATAAAAAATGGGAATTTGTTGCTTGGAATCCCAGGGCAGGCTTTTTTACATTCCTTCCTTCCTCCCTCCATCTCCCCCTGCCTTTCTCTCTCTCTCTCTCTCTCTCTCTCTTTCTCTCCCTCTCTCTTCTTTTTCCTTTTCTTTCTTTCTCTCTTTCTCTCTCCATCCCGTTCTTCCTTCCTTTTCCCCTCTCTGCAGATAACTGGAAGCAAGAACTCAGATGTGGCCAGGTTCGTCCCTTTGCTGCCTGTCTCTGCTTTTCCATTTGTACCTGCATTGTTTTTTCTCTTTATCTGTTTCCTGTTACCTGGAGGATGCCAATCACTTTTTCGCCCTGCTGTCTATGTTTTTTCTTTCTCTAAATTGGAGAAGTGGTATATAGACCAACATATGGCTTACTGGAGATTCATCCTTTATATTTTGTCTATCAGAAATCTCTGGGGACTTCCTACAATTTCAAGAGAATTTGGTTGTATCGAATTCTTCAGCCATGGAACTAACTTGTATCGGGAAATTAACTAGAGGAAAGCAGTCTATAGGGTCTGTTTTACAGCCCAACAACATGGGCTAAAATTGTCCCAAATCTCATTAATTCCTGAGTTATTCTTATTCCAATCTAATTTTGTGTTTGCTGATGTTTTGGTTTGAGTGCCTTAAAAACATTTGCATCTTGGGCTCCTTCTGCTTCAGAATTCTCAGTATAGGACCCTTTGCCTTCAGGACACCAGGCCTTAGCCAACCTGGCTAGCTTTACCCCGTCTTTTGTGTAACAATATTAAAACTGAAAACCCAAAGTTTGGTGCCAAATTACCTTAGAGTAGATTTTCAAAGGAATTTTCAAGAAAGGGCTCCACCACCCTTGACCTCCTTACTCCCTTGACCCCCTTACTCACTTCAGGGGTTGAGCAAATTGAAGAGAGGGCATCTGCAGAGAGATTCTCTGGAAGAACTGTTGAGAATGTTCCTTTTTTAAAATTAAGCTCTATGAGGGTGGCACCCACAGGTGCATTCAAAGAAAAGGTGATGTACTGGGCCTGACTTAGCATCTCTGCAGATGGAGATGTGATTCCAGTCTGGAAAATCCAGAAGGGAAAAGACAGGGCAACTCTCTGCTGCCTACGAGCAGCCTACCTCTCAGATTTGTCAGGGCAAAGGATGACGAAGTATGGGCCGGATGTGGGCCCTCTAGGAGAGAGAGCTGAGTGGTGAGTTTTAATACACTAGCAGGGCAAGCCAAGGGAGGGAACCAAGAGAGACGCCACAGGCATGGGAAGGTCAGAATGGTGTGATTTGCTGGAGTGAGCGCCAATGATGCAGCTTTCTGGGGTCTGTGAATGGGTTCAGTGAATGTGAGAAAGATTTGGTTTAAATATCCAGCTGGTTTACAGAGAACGTGATTCATTTAGACAGGACCAGTTCCAGTGAGATCTTCCCTGCGACCTTCCACCCAGGGTGTTGGAAACATCCCTGCCTCTCTGCTGTGTCTTGAAAGCAGCTTCTTGGTGGCTGCTAGGCTGGAGGCAGTCCAGGTCAGGGAGAGGAGAAATGGTGTGATAAATCCAGTTCAGAATATTGATCCATGTGGTGGACTGTATGGTCTGATTTCTCAAGTGTGACAGTGTGCATCACTGAAGTGACCTAGGGACTGTCATGGAATGACACAAAGAGAAAAGACAGAGCGTTTGCCCAAATCTTTATCTGGGGGCCAGGGGATTACTTTCCCCACTGAGGAAATTTTCAAGGGGAAAATAAGATTGCATTTTGATTACGACCAAATGGTTTGTGTTCCCGTCACCAGTCACCTCTGTAGTGGTTCTTTCAAGGGCAACACTAGGGAGAAGTTCCTCAGAGACTTTGGAGTAAGATGATGGGTTACATATTTCTGTTATTGCTCTATGATTTCTAACAAGCTTTTTTTTTTTAAACAAAACAAAACAAAACAAAAAACAGGATGCAATTATTAGGCCCTGGATTTCTTGAGCTCATGCTCTGTGGAAGCATGTAGCTGTCATTTACAGTTGCTGAGCGCTGTCCTTGATGCCACATAGCACTGCAGCAGAAGGAGGTGGTTCTCCAACTAGTCCATGGACCAAGGGATCAGCAACACTTGGAATGTAGAAAAATTCAAATTATCAAGCCCTACTCCAGACCAACTGGCTCAGAAACTCAAGGGCAGGAATTGGTAATCTGTTATAGAAGGTTCTCCTCAGGATTCTGATAGGCCCTACAGGTTAAATACCACACGGTTGGGGAGGTGTAGCTATTGGATTTCAGAGTAAAACAGCTCAGTCTTGAGTCTTGGCTCTGCCACCACCCCCTGTTTAACTGTAGCCTGAATCCTGAATTTTGGTCTTTCTGGCCAATCTGGAAAATGAAGGTAACTTTCCACTCTTGGTTAAACTAGCATCAATAATAAATGTGATTTATAATAATTGAATGGCTCTTTAGTAGAGTCTGTAGAAAATGGACTTATTAAATTCTACCTAAATGCTATGAGTTAGGATTTTTATTTCATTTTGGGATCACCAGATAGAACAAATAAAAATATGAAATATTAAGATGAGTTGGAATTTTAGATTAAAAATTGTATGATGTCACACTTGTTTGTGCTATTAGTGCATGGGACAAGCAATACTAAAAAAATGTATCCACTGAATGAAATTCAACTTGATACCTTATATTGTGTCTGATAATCTTATTCCTAGGTTTCAGTTGAACCATTTGTCAGAGGGTTGGCAAGTGACATAATTGCAACCAGAGCCCAGTGTGTCCTATTTCAGCACCAGGCTCTTCTCTGCTCTTGTATGAACTTTCATCCTCCGCAACATGTGGGAACCAGTGAATCCTCTAAAAAACTAATGTTCTTTCTTTCTGAAAGCTGATATTGGAGCTGTACTTTTCTGTGGGTTTTTCCTAACATCCAAAATTCTAACAGAACTCTTTTACCTCCCTTAGGTGAATATGAGCAAATCCATAGATTATCATATAGAGTTTAGCACATGTGCTGTTTATTAAACAGTATTCTGTGTATGTGTGTGTTTCTCCTTTGGAGTCATTCTTAGATGTTCCTAAAGTTCCTAAGGAAATTTTTTTTCCATTTATTCAGCTGTAGAAAGCATTGACTTATTGGTGAAATGGAAACATTTGTAAATGAAAAACATTTTCCAGTATTCATGTGAACAGCATTGAATGTGATCTATCTTGCTTAGTCATAGAAATCAAATGGTTATATTTCATTTTTAAAAACATACTTGCATCTTTTTCTTTACCTCTCAATTTAAAAACCAAAAGTTTGCTGAGTCTCTGTTGAAAATATTTATTTCTTATCTCCCTTTGGCCTTTTTCTAAAAAAACTGCTCAGGAGGGTGAATGTTCGAAACAAACGAAATATGTTAAGACAAATGTGAGATGAAATGAGAAAATAGGATGATAAGGATAATAAAAACATGTGCCGCTTTGGCGTTTTTAAATTACTTGGCAATCAATTTGAATGCATACTTGGAAAACTCTTTCACTATCCACAATGGCTGAGGCTTCCCAGGCTATGGATTTTGTCAACCTGGGTGCGACCTGACTCCCGTCCACGTGTTTACAATCATTTCTGGAGGCAGGACTTGTCCATCTGAAGTGAAGCAGGGGTCAACAATGTGCCAGACAGCGTGGTCAGCGACAGGTTGTGTCAACCCATCTCCCAGTTTCATCTTTTCCAAGCGGATTTAAGCAGATGCCATTGTGCTTGAATACATGTTGCTGCTGCCTGTTAAAAATCTCTTGCAGTCTCTCTCACCCCTTTTATAAACTGTGCAGTCACAAATTCAAGATAATATTTACCTTTTTTCTTATGAGAAACATTTTAAAGTGTTTTTAAGGACAACTTCAATTTATGAGCAATAGTAATTCTGGTAAAATAATCAACTGTGTATTTGCAGTAATTTAATCACTTGATATATTTTAAAAATACAGATAAAAGAGATTCATTCAGAAATGTTGCTTTTTTTGTAGGCACACATTTTTCTAGAATACCACTCTTTCACTCCTGCCTTAGTTATTGAAGACATTGCTTTGAACCATGTGTGATGCTGTCAAGGAACACGTTACCCCAGGTTATAAGTCCCTACATGTATGCCATTAAGAAAGTTATTTTTAAGTTATCTTTAATGTACAGTTGAGAACTGTACAATGTAGCTACTCATCACGTTGCTATTTAATCTTTAAAAAGTTTATTTATGAAAACATCTAACTAAATTGTGTAACATATATTTCCCCCTTTAAAAACCAATTCTGTCAGGTGATCACACATTACAAATTAACATTGAGTGAGGAGTGTGTGGCAGAGGCCGTAACATGAATCACTGCAATGAGATGATGTTCCAGGAGGAGTTCTGGCCAGTGAAACTTAAGAGGTGATGACTGTAAATCTTCCCAGCTGGGTAGGGAGCCGGGAAGGGTATAGGAAGGATATCAAGGTGACCAGAGGGAGGTAATATGGGTGAATTTAATCTGAGGGGAACCTCCAACTTCCACAAGAAGTCCAATTAACTTGGGGCTTAAGTAAAGGGAAACATGGAACCATGGGGAACCCAAAGGGGGGAAACCATGGTCTGGCACCAGTATTGGCTTGTTCTGTCATTACACTGCTGTTCTTGATTGTTTTATGATGATCCCCTCTTACATTTGTAAGACCATGTTTATCGAATAAAAAAAAATCTTCCCAGCTAAGGTAGGAAAAAGTGTATGTGCAGGTGTGTTTCTAGTACCATTGTAACAAGCCACACATCCCACACAGCATAGTTACAAGATGGTAGAACTTCTACTATCCTGGATTCCTGAGCTGGCATCTGCAAACCCACAATGGATGTATAGAGCAAATGAGAAATAAATGCATTGTATTGTGGCACAGGGACTTTGGAGTTATTTTGTTACCGTAGAATGACCTTGCCTGCCTTAATTAATTCTCTAAACAGGATAAAACAGTAGAAAGAATGGCCTATCGCAGGAACTATTGTCTAGCCTGAAAAAAAAAGTTACTGCCCTCTTACTAAGCAGCAGCTTGGGAATGTGCCTTACCTTATATTTGACACGTGCCTTTTGCTGAAACAGGTTGACTGTTTCTTTAAGGCCACGATAGGGTTCAGGACACATTACCCCTACTATGACGACTCGGCATTTGAGAAAACATTTGAGAAAACAGTAAGATATAAGAAGGCCGTACTCTGAAATTTCCCCACCATTTCCCCCTGAAGCAGGACTTAAAACCGAGGAGGCATTTTCTGAACTTCTCCTGATATAATTCAGAATAGCTCGTGTGAGAGGTCCCCACCTTATACCTGGAGGAAAAGAACATCGTTACCCTAAAGACACAGAGACATCAATAGGCCTTACCAAGTTCCCCCAGCTCGTTGCCACCAGATCCCATTCCCTCAGTCCAGTCACACTCGCCCTCACCTGTCTTCTCTTCATCAAAGCCAGCACACACATACACAAATTCACTCTTTCTGTTGGGTCTCCATTTCCAAAAGCCCCGCTCTCACATAGCGCTGATATTAAGCGCAGTCATACGTTCTTCTCTTGTTAATCTGTCTCTTGCTTAGCCATGAACTTAGTGATGATTCTCCTGAAACAGTTAAAAAAACTATAAGCTTCATTCTCCTAAGAGCAGGGGTCGAACCCAGAAGGCTTGAGAGAGAGGGCAGACCATTCCCTGCACCTTCCTCTGCAAATTTCCCAAGATAAAACATCTTCATTCGTCAATTTATTTTTTTAAGAAAGAGGAGACAGTGAGAGAGACAGAAAGAATCATTTTTATTTTTTTATTTTTATTTTTATTTTTTTTAGTTTTTCTTTTTTTTTTAAATCAGGTGCATATTTTAATGCTATGCATAATTTCTATTATGCTGCATACAAATTAGTCTGAAATGGTATGCAGTTCACAAAAATGGCTGTAATTAGTATTATTGTTTTTTTTTATTAGAATATAGAAATACAGTTGAGGGAGAAACATTATCAAAACATTATCAATCAGTGGGTATAAGCTTTGTTGTTGAGGGGAAAAACCAGATCATGGATAACCACCTTGAATTTTACCTTTTGCATTTTCCCCCAGAAGAGCTCATGCGTTGAATGGATAGTTTGTGGAGGAATGACATCGGCTTCTGG